>VZTU01005930.1:2584-37549 GCA_013400835.1 Zapornia atra | reverse complement strand
GCCATTCTATGATTCTATAACAGTGATGGCAAGAGGATGGCTAAATGTGGAGCCTACTTATACCAGGAGTTTGTCACCTGGGACTGTTCTGCAGAGTGCAGCTCAGGTGAAATCTTTAAGCAGAACAGCCCTTTATGTTTAATAGAAATAGTATCTTAATCACCAAGGAGCCCCCGGGCCTCACGTGGGAATGGTCCCATTTAAACTGCATGAACCGAGCGCCACACACGGCTACCAAGATTTATAGAGCATCTTCCTCTTACTGCTGGTCATAAACTCTGGAGCTAGCAGCTGCTTGGAAGTGCTGCTGGAGATGACTGGTGTGTGTGTGTGTGAGAGAGGGGGGGTCACACTCATTCAGCCAGCCTTTGGCTCACCCCCTAGCTGCCCCTGGTTAAGCTAGCTAGTTCATTCCATCACTGTGCCCGCACAAGCGCGTACGGATCTTGACAGCTTAGGAGAAGGGAATGAATTTTTGATGCAGAGCTGCAGCTCTGCTGATGGAGAGCCATCTGTAATATTTAGCAGTGCTGCTGTGCCACAGCTACCCCAGTAACATGCTGCCAGCTACCACCTCCCAGCTTAGGAGCTAGGTGGCACATCCAGAGAACTATTCATGTCACCACAGAGCAGTGCCAGGGGCCGGTGGAACGATGGTCGTGGGCTTTGAGTAAGCATGGAAGGAGCTGAGACCAGCAGCAACTTGCCCTCCCAGGTGTTACTGCTCTTTTCATTGCTGGCAAGGCTGCGTGTGCCTAGTGGCAAAATTCCCAATCCTGTTCTAAAAAGAAAATGAAAAGGAAGGGGGAAAGCTTCCCATTAAAAAATGTGGTTACCACCAAGCCAGAAAGTCCTTTCATAGCCCAGCAATTCCTGCCTCCGATGTCTCTCCCACATATCCTCCAGAGCTTGCACAGAAATTCACTGAAAATTATAAAAAGCTGCATGACTCCTCTCTGGCAGAAAGGCATTTCATAGATACATCTAAATAAGGTCATGAAACACTGATACTCACTGTCCTCAGAGAAAGTCCACACTGCTGCTCTGAGTGCTGTGGTGACTCTCCCGATACCTGGCAGGCTCCTGAGGCCTCAGCAAGTTTGCAGATGACACCAAGCTGAGTGGTGTGGTTCACACCCTAGAAGGAAAGGAGCCATCCAGAGGGACCTTGACAGGCTGGAAAGATGGGCCTGGGGGAACCTAATGAGGTTCAACACTGCCAAGTGTCAGGGGCTGCACTTGGGCTGGAGGGATCCCAGCCATAGATACAGACTGGGAGAAGAGCTTCTGGAGAGCAGCCCTGCTGAGAAGGACTTGGGGATTGTGGTGGATGAGAGACTTAACCTGAGCCAGCAGTGGCTCTTGCAGCTCGCAAGGCCAATGGGATCCTGGGCTCCATCAGCAGAGGGGTGGCAGCAGGGACAGGGAGGGGATTGTCCCTCTCTACTCTGCCCTTGTGAGGCCCCATCTGGAGTCCTGTGTCCAGAGCTGGGGCCCCCAGTACAAGAAAGATGTGGAACTGTTGGAGAGGGTTCAGAGGAGCCACAAGGATGATCAGAGGGCTGGAGCACCTGCCCTACAAAGAGAGGCTGAGGGAGCTGGGCTGGTTCAGCCTGCAGAAGAGAGAAGGCTGTGGGGGGACCTCATTGCAGCCTGCCAGTCCCTGAAGGGAGCTTATAAGCAGGAGGGGATTCAACTTTTTAAAAGGGCAGATAATGGCAGGACAAGGGGGAATGGACTAAAGCTAAAGGAAGGAAGGTTTAGATTAGATATTAGGGGGAAGTTTTTTACAGAGAGAGTGGTGAGGGGCTGGAACAGGCTGCCCAGAGAAGTAGTGGATGCCCCGTCCCTGGAAGTGTTCCAGGCCAGGTTGGATGGGGCCCTGGGCAACCTTGTGTAGCTCCAGGCCTGGAGGTTGGTGGCCCTGCCTGTGGCAGGGGGGTTGGAGCTCTATGATCCATGGGGTCCCTTCCAACCCAGACCATTCTATGATTCTATGATTCTATGACTTCTGGTTCCAGTGCCTCCTCAGAGATGTCTCTTTGGCTGGCTGGAAGAGCTTGAGGTGATGACAGGAGCAAACACAAGCTCAAAAGAAAGTTAAAAGATGAACCTCTCCTGAGTTTATCAACAGATCTTCAGTGTAGCTCCAGCCATCAGCATGGCCATCACATTGGGGCTATTGCCCCAGCTGGGCAATGCCACCTCCTTCACCCTGGTAGCCAGGACAGTGCTGTGCACAGCACGGATCCAGAGGAGCGTTGGGTCCATACACACAGCACCACATGGCACAGAGCATCTCCAGGCTCTCCACTGACAGCCATGCTTTTGTGAGCAGCATTTACGTTCTAAATACAAAGGCAAGCTCCCATTACAACCCATCCTTCACCCAGGGTGTAGCAGAGTCACCTCCAGGCCAGATCTCTTCTCAGAGCACACAGCTGCCATCACATCCTCCCCCCACCTTCCTTTCCCCCCTTACTGCTCTGGAACAGAGATGGAACAGAGCAGTATTCTTTGCCAGGCTTGAGTTAAAGAGATTGGTTTGTGTAGCACTTACCACAGGCTTACAAAGGGACTTAATAAAAATCCCCCTCTGTTTTGTCTGGAAACAAAGAGTTCAGCTATAACTCTTCTTCATGGAGGAACACACACCAGCTGTGTTGGCTAGGAAGGCTTTAAACATCCTCTTGCTTAACCAACTCTGCTGAGATGCCATCCCATAGAAAGCTTCCACAAACCCATCTGCAACCAAAGAGCCCTGTGGCAATATATGGACCAATCTGTGCTCTCTCTGACCCACTCCAGGCACCACCTTCCTGCACAAATAGCCCAGCTGAGAGCCAGCAGATAACTCAGAAGATAGTGAGTGGGCTTGTTGGCATGAAGGCAGAACAACCTGCCCATAAGGCAGGTGGGACAATGAAGCACACCTGAATCCTTTGTTAGTGTGAATTGAGGGAGGTCCATCACTGCTGATGAAGCTGTGCTGATTAATAAGGGGTGAAAGTATCAGGAAGTCTTAGTTGTGGTGACCTTGGGTTATTTTCTGAGGGATGATGCCTCTAGGATTGGGTCCAAGATGCAGCTAGATATGTGTGCCTGGAGGGGGGGGGAAAGGGGTACCAAAGTAGCCATCAGCTGGTGTCCCTTTGACTTTCCATAACCAAACATGGAAACCACCTGAGGGTATGGGAGGAGGCCCTGCACTGCCACTGCTGCCAGTGCTCTCTTGGGAGGTGGGGATGGGCAGGAGAGGACACAGTAAATACATGTGTGCTTCCGGCTGGTCTGTCATCAGCAGCTCCCGTGGCTGAAGCTGTGATGCCAGGAACCAGAGGGAACACTGGTGACAGCCCAGCACTCAGGAATCATGGACAAAAGCCCAGTGCTGCCAGCTGAATGGCAGCAGATTCACAAGCCATGGAGGTAAACAGCCAATTGTCCTTTGTCCCATGCAGACATACAGCCCCATCTCAGCTCTGCCCAGTGCATCATCCCTGCCGCCCACTCAGCACCCCGTGGGTCACACGCTTTCTGCAAGGAGCCTTTACCTCTGCCCAAGCCAATGGCAGAACTCCAGCCACCTTCAGCAAAGGCACAACCATCTTCATTTTAAAAAATTAAAACACATCCTCCCAGGGAAATGTTCAGCTGTCAGAGCAGAGTAGGTCACAGCAGCATTTGATCTATAGACTCTGAAGCTACCGGTAGACATCATGTTCTTTATGGGCAGTTTGATGCCTCTTCTTTTGTCTGTCTCAACAGATTATTGCACTTGCAGCCATTACTTTTTTTTAAAGGGTGCTGTGCTTTAAAAAAAAAACCACATTAAAATAATGATTCAGGCTCCAGCCTCTCTAAGAGCCACCACAATTGGACAGATGTGCTGCAAGGACATTGCGAACGGGGCTTGGTGACATCGTGCTGCAGCATCCCCATCCTGGAGAGCGACAGAGCATCACTGATGGAGACAAGCTGCCCCTAGCCCCTCAGAAAAATTTTCTGATCTATACTCAGAACCAGGTGTTCTCTGGGCTCCAAGACATGCCAGGATCCAGCACTCCTGACCTCAGTAACAGAAAAGGTCTATGGGTCCACAACTGAAGCTCTCAGGAGCTTTTGTATCATCATACTGTAGAGAAGAAAAGCTTTTTTGGAGGGGGGAAGCAAGCACAGAAAAGTGCTGATTTAGTGCACATTTGTTTATCTACCTTCCAGGAGCAGTGGGGTGTTGTTTCTGCAGGAAATGTCCTGGCACACGTTCCAGTGGTTGCAGGAGGCAGGAACAGTGGGATGCAGCAGGACAGAAAATGTTGTCGATGTGTGTGTGTGCAAAGAGTTAAGGGAACAGTATTTCCATCCCAGTCCCTGACTGGAGTTCATCCATTCAGCCCTCTACAAGAGGTGAATTAAATTACTTGGAGTCAAAATTGCCTGAAGAAACTCAAATACCTTGTTTTCTCCTCCCCAAGAGGGAGATGTTCTCTTGCAGCTAGCCAGATTTCAGAGGTGTCCCCCCATTGCATGCTGGTTACCAGCCAAAGGGTCCAAAGCAGGTGGCAGCTGAAGGGCTGCAGCTGAATGGTGGGACTGAGTCACAATTCATCCACCAAGCCTGGTGGATTCGCCCACCAACTTACCCAACCAGTCCCCTGCCCACTTTCTCCTCCCCCACAATGCATCCTAGGGGGAAACCACATCACCACCCAAAGCTGTTTCACGAAGGGAACCTATCAAGCACCTATCACCACCCTGACACTGCAGCGGAGCATCTGCAGCGGGGTGGGGGATGCCCATGAGCCAGATGGAGAAGCAAGAGGCAGCTCTGCTCTCCCTGCTCCATGCACAAGACTCAGCACATCTGTGACTTGCACCTCCAACGTGCTGCTGAGCAAGGAACAGGGTCTCCCTTGCCTTGAAGCGGTGGGAGATTGGGTTGTACACAGCCTCTCTCTTCCCCTTGAAAAGCGTCTGTTAATAGAGAGGAGTTGGAGGGGAGCATCAGACAAAGGGACATCACAAGCACGATCCTCCCCACTGGTAGATCTGCTGCTTGCCAGGAGGGTTTCTCATGCAGTCTATGCCTGTGATGTGCTATTATGTTTTATGAAAAGAAGGGAAAATGACAAGTTTGGGATGGCTTGGCTATTGCCAGAGGATTAATGCCATTACTGCACTGAGATGACATGCAGTGGAGACCGCTGCCTGCTCCTGAGCAGCAATTCGGGGTGCCAGCTCTTTGAGGAGGCACTGGAGCCAAAATAAAACTGATCCCAGCCTAAGGCAGAAGCTCCCTGTTTGCCTCATTTTGTCCACCAGCACTCCCCAGATCACACCTTGAAGTGCCAGTCACTGATCGGGGCACACGTTGTGGCTGTGTGGACCAGGAGGAGATGGTGGAGGGCTCCAGTCTCATGTGATAGTTCCCAAAATCTGGTATCCCAAACACAACAAGCCACAGGACAGCCTCTTACCCCATGAGCTGAGCAGCTCCCACTGAAACCTCAGGGATCCCATTCAGCAAAAGGATCCTGCCAGCAGCTTCCCGCTTGCTCACGGTGCGTTTGATCATGGAGCTGTCCTGCATGCAGCACGCTCCTGGGTGGATGCTCCCAGAGCTTTGCTGCAACTCAAGTCATGGCCCAGGCTACTCAGTTTGTTCTCCCTTACTGAACATCTCATTTTCCTATTGCATCTGCAGCAACATGAAGAGCTGAAGCCTCATCTCCTGTGTCTTGGGTCAGTCCTCAGCTACAGAATCATCACACCTCCCCTCAAAAGATGCTTAGAAACCATCCATTAAACCACCTGCTTTGTGGTCCTTTATTAGCCACTCCAAGTTTCCATTTCAGCATCCCATTTCCCAGGACACCAGCACCACAGCAACTCCCTTCTCACTTGGGGATATTATTTTAAAGGGCAGAATAATCAAATGTCACACTGATGTTTTCCCTGCAGCACTTGAAAAGAGAGTCCCTTTAATCTGATATATGACACATCCTGAGCAGGTATGGGGTGGGGGAGGAAGATAGATCAGAGAGATTTTTGCTTTCATGTGGCTACAAGATAAATCATTGTCCAGGGCAATGGGTAGTAATTGTAACTCCCCTTTGAGTTTCACAGGACATCAGAGGGCTGAGAGGGGCTGAGGTTGTTTGATAGCTACTGCGCCTTCCAGGCTCCAATTACCCCCCTCACTGCTTTCAGCATCAAAGGCAAAAAAATTGCTGTCTTCAAGCTGAATGATCCACAGAGTGGAGCCAGATGGGCAAAGGGACTTGGAGAAATGATTTCAGGCTCTGCTGTGCCCAGGTCTCCTCTATTCCTTTTAGGTCCTTCCAGAGGAGGACACGCTCTATGGAAGGTGTGGGATGGGAGGTGCTGCTTTCTGTGCCTCCTGTTCTGTGTGATGAGCTGGTGATTAGCTGGAGGCAAAAAACAATAACTGAATCTGTGTGCAGTGTGTTTGTTGGACACTTCAATGTATCACAGAGGAGGAATCAAACTGCAGAGAAAAACCTTGCTCTTCCACTTGGGAGAAACACCTGACCCTGCAACAGTGACCATCATCAGCAGATGGCCTTGCAATGTGTGTTTCAGAGGAGCTGTTTGCCCTCCTGAGAAGAGAAAACCAAAGCTGATGGAATTAATGTGCCAGTGGATCAACCAGCAACCTTGTGGCATGTGAACTTCAGTCACTGGTGCCCCAGCTTGGGCTGGGTCTGTCACACCCTGCAGCTCTCCTCGAAGCAGAGACATCCCTTTGCCAACCCTCCATCCTGGAATGGGTTTCTCTCCTCCCATGCAGCACAAGACCTGCCAGGCTGCTCAGCCATGAAGCAAATCACTGCCAGGCACTTGTATCACCAAGAGCACGTTCTCCTCATCTCTTAAATCAACATACAAACAATTTGGGAACAACCTGGGTTGGCCCAAGCCAAGTGCTACCTCCACCACACCCTTACATGGCCACACGACAGCACTCTGCTCCGTTCTGTTGGCCACCAAGCTCTTTGCACTTGTAGTGCCCCTTGTAGCTACAGGGTCATGCAGATGTTTCCATCGCTGCCTCAAACCCAGCAGGTCCAGTCAGCTCCATTAGAACATCCTGGGCTTTGCTGGATGCAGGCCTCAATTAATCTGTGGCATTGGCAGCATTTCCAGGGCTGGGGTTGACTTGTAAAACTGAGGCTGGCTGCTGCACAACGTTCTCCCCTGTACCAGTTCTGATGACATAAATAGTTCCATCTGACCACATGCAAAATCACATGTATTGCTTCAAAGTTGCCTTACAAGCAGCGGCCATGGGGGTGTCACCCCAAGAGCCGTCAGGCAAGCAAGAGCCCCTCCTTCAACTTCACCATTCTTCAGATCAAATGTTCAGCCCGTGAAAGAGCACTGACATTTGATTTCTGTAGTGTCAGCTGAGATCCCTGTTCTGGAGAAAAGCCCCAGACTCTGGGTTTCACCCAGCTGGAGCTCTCTTTGCTCGGGGTTTGCTGTGGTGGTGGAGCTCACAAGCAGTTCACACTGTGATTGCAGCTCCAGGTGTCTCTTGGACTGGGTTATCATAGAATCATAGAATGGTCTGGGTTGGAAGGGACCCCAAGGATCATGGAGCTCCAACCCCCCTGCCACAGGCAGGGCCACCAACCTCCAGGCCTGAATCTACACAAGGTCGCCCAGGGCCCCATCCAACCTGGCCTTGAACACCCCCAGGGACGGGGCATCCACTACTTCTCTGGGCAGCCTGTTCCAGCCCCTCACCACTCTCTCTGGAAAGAACTTCCCCCTAATATCTAATCTAACCCTTCCTTCCTTTAGTTTTAATCCATCCCCCTTGTCCTGCCATTACCTGCTCTTTTAAAAAGTTGAATCCCCTCCTGCTTATAAGCTCCCTTCAGGGACTGGCAGGCTGCAATGAGGTCCCCCCGCAGCCTTCTCTTCTCCAGGCTGAACAAGCCCAGCTCCCTCAGCCTCTCTTTGTAGGGCAGGTGCTCCCGCCCTCTGATCATCTTCTGTGGCTCCTCTGACCCCTCTGCAACAGCCCCACATCTTTCTTGTATTGGGGGCCCCAGCTCTGGACACAGGACTCCAGATGGGGCCTCACGAGGGCATTATGTAGAAGGGAGAAGCTTTGTGGGCTCTTGGGTTGTAATAACTCTTGACCTGTTTAGATTTCCCAAATGACACGTGCTGAAAGCCCTCTCTGAACCCTTCCAGACCTGACCCTGTGCTTTAGGTGTCTGAGCCATCACACCTCTGGGGATGTTATCCAGCACCCCAAGCCCCAGCCTGGCTCAGAGCCCTTTGCATTGTTCTGAGGTAAATGGTAAATAATAAGATGCTTTTCTTGTTTCCCATCTCCTCAAAGTCCATGCTCCACCATCCAAAAAAACCCCAGGTACTTGCAGTACTGTACTGTTCCCACTGCCACTTCTCCTTCCTACACCTAGGTGTGATCCTGTAAATGTTTCAGGACAATAGCATGTAGGCTGACACTAAAACAAATATCCAATTAAATCCTCATCTTTAATAGATGCTGTACAGCTTGCACACAGCCAAATTCCTTTATTAGCCTTTTATTTTTAATGCTATTAAAACACACTCTTCAGCTTCAGCTTTAGAGGAATGTCTTCTCTAGCATGTGTTCACCAGCTCCTCCACTGCTGTAGAGCCTTTAATAATTCCCTGCCCTCTCCCCTGCTTTGCTCAAAATGAGGATGGACTTGGGTTATTTCTGAAGGTTGGGGTTTTTTTGGGGTTATGGTGGTTTGTTGGGCTTTTTTCCTGGAAGATAAATTCAATTACAAATAATAAAATTCACCTCTGATGTAGGGCTAGGTGTGCAAAGTCACCCCTGCACATCCTGGAGTTAATATTTCATCAAACCATCTGGAGAAGTCAAAAGCACAGCAGCCTCTGTGCTGCTGAGAAGATGTGGTCTCCATGCATGAGCCAGTGTGCACCCATGCAGCATCAGGGCTACCTCTGGGTCCCACAGCCTTACCCCACCTGAAGACCTCACCAATGCTTCACTGCCAATTTTATGAAGGCTGCAGGGACAGTGAAGGTGATGCTCATGTAATGCCACCTCCCAAGAGCATCACCATAGACAGATCCAGCTTCCTGCTTCCAGTCCAGTGAAGGGTTGGTGTTTAATCAGCTTCCACTTCCTTTTCAACTGCCTGTGGAAAGAGCATTGCCTCCCAGCCATAGTATTCATTTCTGGCCTGGTTCTTCCACCTTTTGGTCAGCTGCTGAGATGCTGGGTGCCCTCGGATTCCTGATATGTTCCTAGATGTCCCCTCTGGCCTCCTGCATTGCTGGTCCTCTTGTCTCGGTCCCCTAGCAGAGACTGAACCTCTCAGTAGCACCAGCATGTGTCCTTACTCTCCAAAATTTGTCCTGTCCTCATCTCTCTGCCTGCAGACCCAGCACCACTGGTCTCTGCACCAGTAGCCCCACCAACACCATTTCCCACTCTGCAGGACCAGCCCCAGCCACCGCTGCGTCTGAGGAGCAGCTCTGCCCTGAGAGCTCAGCTCAGAGGTCCCTGTGCAGGCATCAGGTAGTTGGTGCATCACCCCAGCACTACGTGGGGAGAGCAGCTCGTTCACCAGCGTACCAAAACACCTGACACAAAACCACATGGATGCGTCACCCCTCTGATTCCTTCTTGCTTCTGGCAGCCAGAAGCTGTGAAGCAGCCCCATCCAGGAGCTCATTTAGCACCTAAAGACCCTGTGGAGAAGATTCAGTGTCATCCTTTGCCTTGAGTTTGACAGAAAAAGGCATTACTTTTGGCACTGCAGGTTAAGAAGTGCTTTTGCCCCGTGCTGGCAGGCAGCTGGTCACACTGAGCCGGGCGCTGGGCGAGCAGCACACACTGCATCCAGCCAGCAGCTGAGTTCGGTGCCTGTGCCTTCAGAGGGGCACAGACCCAGCACTCCCGTGGGACAAGGTCCCATGGGCACCTACTTGGCACTGATTCTGTGTCTGTGGGGACAGGACAAGGGGTGATGGCCTCAAGTTGGAGCACAGGGAGTTCCACACCAATATGGGGAGGAACTTCTTCCCAGTGAGGGTGAGGGAGCCCTGGGACAGGCTGCCCAGGGGGTGTGGAGTCTCCTTCTCTGGAGAGATTCCAGCCCCATCTGGACACTGACCTGTGTGACCTGTCCTAGGGACCCTGTTTTGGCAGGGGCTTGGACCCAATGATCTCTGGAGGTCCCTTCCAACCCCTATGATGCTGTGATTCTGTGATCAGCTGAGCTTGGTGTCAAATTTGCAGCTGTATTTCCCATCAAGGGCTGGTTTGTCTCATCTGTCGCGCTCGGTGGGACAGGTTGATCCCAGTCAGAACAGGATGCTCAGCAGCACCAGATATTGGGGGAGAAATCCATCAGCAAAGCTTCACTTCTCCCCTATGAATAGTGGTGTCTTCTGTAAAGACATGGCCAGGCAGATGGCTACTCTAGCAGCTGAGAAGGACAGATGGGAATGGGGTGAGCAGCCCCAGCTGCTAACGTTGGCCCCAGGCTGGTGAGCATCACAGAACTGGCAGAGAGGAGACACCACAGGGGTGTGCAGCATCCCCCTTCTCCAGCCCCGTGGCACCCACCTCCTGCTCACAACCAGATCCTGGAAGAGGCAACAGTAGTTTTGGAAACCCTTCCCACCACTTACAGCAAGGACAAAGCAACCTGACAAGCCTCCACCACCACTTTTGATGCAATCCACATGCAGGCACAGTCCAGAGGAGCCAGAGACCTGACACCCTCCTACCTGTCACACACGCAGCACTTCTCATCCCAGCCCCAATTCAATGATGCATTTTACTACCTCCCCCCTTTTCATTTCAAACCCAAGACATGAGTGTTTTTTATGTAGGTCTCCTTGGCCACAGTTTCACCTCCAACATAATATTGATCTTCTGCCTAGTTAGCTCTTCATACCCAACAGTGCTAAAGCTGTGGCAGCTCCTGTCTCCTGTAGGATACAGGGACCAAGGTTATTGACATGTTATTTAGTCTCACAAAGCACAAGCTCACCAGCAAACCCCTTGTGCCCACAGGCAAGGGTTTGTCACTGCAAACTGGTCCCGAATGGTTGCACAGCTCCTGCTTCTGCTCCTGCAACAAAAATCCAGTTGCTGGGTATTCCAGTTGAATTTCAGTCTGTATCCAAGTGAGATTTAACCAGACCTGTGTGTAATGCAGAACCAATCAGCCAGTGGATTGGAAAGATGTTATTTACTGGGGGTTTTTTAATATTAAAAATGAAAAATGTAAATAATCTGGGGGGAAAAAAAATACATCAGAAGCCCTGAAATTGCTTAAATTAAGTGCACATAAGTGCAGAGTAAGTTACAGCAAGAAAACACAGCTGTGTGAGCAGAGGAGCTCAAGAGGTAAATCAATAAGTTTTAAAGGGCATATTGACCAGTAAGAGTGAACCTTGGGAAAACAGCTAAAAATGGAAAAATATCTCCTCAATCAATTATTCAAAATAAGGAATTTTCAGCTTTCTGATAAAAAAGTAAGATTAAAGCCAGTGCTTCAAGTATTTTTGACTACAAAGTCCCAGGTCCAATTATAGCCTGATGCTGGCAAATTATTTCATTATCTAGACTTTACCTGTATAATGGCAGATGTTTTAATTTTACTGCAGAAATTCTTGATTTATTCCTGAACATACTTTTCTCTGTATAAGGTCACATTTTTGAAGGGATTTTCTTTGCTGGTTTTTTACCACATTACCAATTTATTCTCCATTAAAGAAAGAAAGGGGGAAAAAAAAAAGAGGAAAATTGAAGTGCAGTGAACCTCTGTTAACATCAGTCTTTTTCTCATTGCCCAGTTCTATTTCCTCTGCTTCAGATGAAAATGAATTCACCAGTGAAGAGCCTCAGTGACTGCAGCTTATCCTTCAAGTCATTTTGTATGTAAGATTTGGAAAAATTCAGCTTGCTTGAGTGAACTCTGGCTGGTCCAAGCGATGTTTGCTCACAACCCAGCAGTAGTGTCCAGACAGCTTTGCCAGGTACCACACTGGTCCCTTTCCAGCTCACTGCTGCAGGGTTATTTCCTGCCCAAACCCATGGGCATCACCACAAGGATGCTGCAAGCAAGAGATGGAAACACCTGTGCAATGGAGCTTGTCACATCAGGCTGGAGGTGGCATCCCTTGGTGTCAGGTTTGGTCCCTGAGCACTGAAATCAGAGCACAGCTTTTATTGCTTTCCTTCCAGTGCCTTTGTTATCTGTCACAGTGAAATAAACACTTCTGCTAGGAGTCCCTAGAAACCTCCAGGAAGGGTAGGTAAGTCTCTGTCCCCAAATCCTGGCCCCAGCACAAAGGTTAACATCTCTCTTGTTGCACAACGTGCAAGATCCAGGACCTTCCTGGGGACATTTTTGGAAACAGACACTCAAGAGCTGCCATTCAACTCCATCCATGTCCTTCCACAGACCCCCCTGTGCTGAAGCTGCATCAGCAGCTGGGCAATGCCAGCGGTTGCTGAGGTCTCTGGCAACCTTTGAGTGTGAAAACCATTCCATCTGGGATGGGTTTGGCCAACATGCACTTGCCAACACAAGCATGGACCTGCCTGGGAATATTCCTTTGCTGAACATGGCCTTTCAGCCCAGGGATAAAATCATAGGTGTCAACCAAAGGCAGAACCATGGTCCACCAACTCTTCCCAAGACGTGGAGCTGGTCTCACACCTTGTGTTTCCCAGGGCTGTCCTTGGATTGGGACACCCAGATGAAGTCCCCCACCTCCCACAGCCATGGTGCTGGACCCCTCCCCTCCAGGGAGGAGCCTGGCTTGGGGCTGCTGGGAAGCCTCCTAGCTCCCTGTGTGAAGGCAGTGCTGAAGCATCCTACAGGAGATGCAGGCAACGTGGCTTAGTTATCACAGCTACTATGCCAAGGGGGCTCGTGTGCTCCTCTTCCTGCAGTCAGAGTAAAAGCAGGGACACCAGAACTGTAACTCAGCCTGTTCCTACAAGGAGGCTGGAGAGATTTTCCCCACCATCCGGATACTAAGACACCTTTTGCTGGGCAGAAAGAGAACGTGGCACATTTCCACCACTTCAGGAAGGGATTTTTCAACCTTTACCATCCTACCTTTGGGTTCTGCCTCAGAGGCTTTGCACCAAGAGCCAAGGCTGCAGCCACAGCCTCCTCTTCCCACCACCTTCTCTTCTCCTCTAACTGCAAAGCACAGCCAGTGCCTGTTTGGGATTCTTCTTGTGTCTCCTCCAGCAGATTTCTGCAGCCTTATGTTAGACCCAGGGTAAATCTGCAGGAAATCAGACTGAGGAAAGACAGGAGATGATGAGAAAGTAAATAAATAAGGAAAAAAAAAAACCCACACTGTGCCTGGCAGGTGGGAAATTTGTGTTGCAGATACCATGCAGCTCTGTGTATCTATAACCCACTGGCTGAACTTCTTTGTATGCAGATATCTTAGCATATATATGCATGCTAATAGTGTGGTGAGCTCAGACACGGGCATTTGGTGGTCCATACAGTGGAGCACACGGCTCCCAGTGGTTCTGTTAAGAAGGGTCTTGCTGTTAGGAATGTTTCTTCTGGGAAAATACAAAACATTGAGGTCCTGGAGCGAGTCCAGAGAAGGGCAACCAGGCTGGGGAAGGGGCTGGAGGGCAAATCCTCTGAGGAGCAGCTGAAGGAGCTGGGGGTGTTCAGCCTGGAGAAGAGAAGGCTGAGGGGAGACCTTCTCCCCACCTCCACTGACCTGACAGGAGGGTGCAGAGAGGTGGGTGATGGTCTCTTCAGCCAGGGGACAGGAGATGGGACAAGGGGAAATGGCCTCAGGCTGCCCCAGGGCAGGGTCAGATCAGACATTAGGAAAAAGTTCCTCACCAAAAGGGTTATCAGACACTGGAACAGGCTGCCCAGGGATGGGGCTGAGTCACCATCACTGGATGTATTTAAAAGATGGATAGATGGGGTACTTAGGGATATGGTTTAGTAGAGGACAGGTATGGTTGGACTTGATCTCAAAGGTCTTTTCCAACCTTGGGATTCTGTGATTCTGTTAGAATATTAGGAAAATGTTCTGCAATATGAGGATGGTGGATCACTGGCACAGGTTGCTCAGAGAGGTGGTGGAGGCCCCATCCCTGGAGACATTCAAGGCTCTGAGCAACCTGATCTTGTGAAGATGTCCCTGCTCACTGCAGGGGGTTGGACTCAATGGCCTCTAAAGGGCCCTTCCAACCTCACACATTCTATGATTCTATTAAGCAGCTTTTTGTGCCTGGCCCCAGGATCTCAGCCCAAGGGCAGACCCTTTGGCTCAGGCACAGCAGCACCAACCACCCACATGTGGCTTTACCACCAGAGCAAGAAGGGAATTTCCTTTGGTTTATCCTTCCAAATACATTGATGAAAACAACCCCAAGCTGGGCTGTCCATGGTGCTCTGCATGGATCAGTGCCTCACTGCCCATCACCTGCTTCTAATTGGATTAGGCTGAGCCCAGTGCCAGTGACCTCATGCTTTGCTCAGCCACAGGGAACCCACACATGGAAGCAACCCTGATGGGTGACTGGGACATCCAGCTCATCCCCTCCTTCAGGGAACATACAACCTTCCATGTTTCTGAGGGCTTTCCATGGCCTCAGAAGGGCCCCATGCACGTTGCCCTCGTGTGGGGTTTGGTATGACCTCTCTCCTATGTTTTCACGACCCCAGGGCTTGGCTGGCAGTCAGGGACATCAGGAAGAGACAGGCTGATTGACAGAGGCTTGCAGAGAGGCAGCATGATCACAGGGAATCATTTCCTTAGAAAACAAACCTATGGAAAAAACCCAGTCATTGTTTATCTTCTTCCAGCAGGTTTTGTTTTCTCATTGGGAAAAGTCAGCAATGCAGCAAACAGCTTCATGAATATACAGATTGGTTTTGGCAACTACCAATTAGCAAAGAATGTGTTCCTGCAATCCCCACGTGGCTATTTCCCTGGGAATCTCTTGTTTTGAACAAGCCATTTTTCCTTACAGAAAACACACATGCCTGGACAAACAGTTCTGGCTGACTCTTACTACTGGAGAAAGCCTGGAGAGGGGTGGGCAGCCACTGCCATGGGTAGGCCGCCACTGCCATGGGTAGGCCGCAACTGCCACGGGTAGGCCGAGCGGCCGCTGCCTCCCACACCCCCAGCAGGACCTCCAGTGATGCACCCTACAGCAAAAAGATGGGCACCCAGGCCGTGCATGACACCATGTGTGCCAAGACATCTGCAAGCAGGGCTGGGAAGGCAATTATAAACCCTGCCCATGCACCTCTTCCTTGCTTGTGAGACTTCTGCTGAGATGGCAGGCCCGGCGAGGTGTGTGTGGCAATATTCACCAGTGATAAAGCTGCCCTTTCATGAGACATTGTTCAGCACCTCAGCTGGGTCTCAAGGCTCATCACTGCCATATTACCTGGGTCTTGAAAGGTTTGGGTACACAGCCCCTTGCTCACAGGCCAAAAGGGCAAGGGTAAATGTCTTGGTAGGCATGAAGAGACACTTGGCTGCATGTAAAGATCAACCGTGTGAACGTGTCGGGGATGTGGCTCATCACAAAGCCAGTTGAGGGAATTTGGGGCATTACTCATTACAGCTTATAGCCAACACCTACCTCCAGGTAAATCCTGCCCAAAAAGTCCAGGCTGCTGCTCAGAATGCCCCCACAAGCCCAGCCTGAGTCCTCACACCTGCGTTGCAGCATGGAGAAGGAAACACAACGCTCAGCTCTTCCAGGGAGTCACTTCACAGCATTACCTGAGAGATGCTGGATGCCACGAGCCACAGACCAGGGAGACGAGGCGCTTCAAGTCAGGTATGATGGACACCTTTTTATTTCCCAATGTTTTAATTTAACAAAGTGCTACATTCCATAGTTACAGTATGAGGAGTCGTTCCTGTCCAAAATAGAAAAACCACAAGAAAGCACAAGGACTGCTAATATCACTCTATGGAAGCAGAGCAGTCCAGAGAAACCTCACGTAGGTGAACATCTGGCATTAGAGACACCTTTAGAAATCAGCAGCTGTCTAGTGCAGGTGTGTTTTGTCAGGGCAGGAGCTGCACAGCAGGCAGGCTGGTTCCTCCCCTTTGGACATGGGTGAGTGATGCCTACAACAAAATCTAGCCTTGTGCTATTGGGGAATCCCAGGCTGGGCATCCATGGGAAAAGAGAGGTGAGGGACAAGAGAAGTGAGGGACAAGAGAGGTGAGGGACTCATCCTGCTCTGAGTTGAGAGATTATTATTGCTGCAGCGAAGTTGCCGTTGCGGCCGTGCCCTCGTGTGGGGCTACGGCTGTCATGACTCACCTCTACATGCAGGGGCATGCAGTTCACCCAGCAAGGAGGATGAGGAGGGTCCGTCTTGGCTGTTCTTCCCATCCTCCTTCTTTCAGAAGAATCTGCTTGTTTGGCAATGCAGAGGTATAGATTAAATCAGCAGAGCGTTAAGAGACCGGAGGCTTCAGCTCCCACCTGAAACCCTCCTCCTCTCCTCCCCACCTGCAATCTGGTAGCTTCAAACAGAGGAATCAAACTCCAGGAGCTGTACAGAGAATGTTTTTAAGAGCCCAATCCAAATTGTGCCAACCTTGGATGAGAAGGGAAGGAGCTGCACGTTGCTTGTGCTTGAAGGACCTCCAGAAAAGACACTGATGTCAGGGGCACTGCAGAAAACCCTGCCTGTACTCCAAAGGCTTCTCAGCCTTCACAGGGACCCAAGGTGGTTTTGACTGTCCCTCCTGACTCCATGTTAAGAACAGCTAAGCTGATGACAGAGAGCACCCAGGCTCTGGGGTAAGTGCCTGATGGATAACCACTGTTTGACAAACACCTCCACTTCGGATGGACATCGGGGGGGATCTCTCTGCACAGCTGAGTGGCTCAGAAAGCTGGCCAACAGTAGTCTTCTGCCAACCAGCAGCTCCCAACCAAGGCACCTTGGTTGATGGTGTTCAGAGCCAGAGACAGGTCTGGGAGTGAAGACAGACCACAAGCAACATTTGTGGGCATCTCTTCTAGCCCCTAAGTCCAGGTCCAGCACAGAGCCAGCACTCAACTGTGCATTCAGCTGGACCTCCCCTTTGGCCACAACTCTCCTGCTTGCCCAGTCTGTCCCACCATGCTCACCACAAAACCACTCCCATATTTGCAATCACTTCTCAGCCTCCCTGGCTGCACCACTGATTTCCAGCTTCCCAGCAACCCACACCATGACCTTGCTGAGCACAGCCTGGTTCTTGAGAACACCAGGGCATCCATCCAATGCACTAAAACACCACCTTCATCATTCTGACCCACAGCATCACCTTCAGTTTCTTAAGCTCATCACGTTGGGGAGGGAGAAGAGGGACAGCAAAACTGTAGAAAGTCAGGATTGCCCAAACTGTGGATTTATTAGTGCAGTGAAGGGCCACAGCACCTCCCCATCAGCCTTCCCAACCCATCAACTCACCAACCCACCCACAAAGCCCTTCCTGCGTGGGTAGTGCTGCAGTACTTGCACTAGGACCAGCAGCTCTGCTCAGCCATCCCACCTCCTCCTGGCCAGCCCAGGAGCTCTGCACTGTGTCGGTTACTTAACACAACGTGTGCTGTTACCCCAAGAAAGCAAGAGGAGACTGTCCTTGGCAGGCTGTTCCTGCAAACAACCCTGCTGCTCCCCAGCTGTTTGTGTCTTGCTGGTACATCTGCTCTGTCCTGCAGTATCACTGGCAGCTCCCCATGTTATTTCAGGTCTTTCAGGCTATGGTTGCATGCGAAGGACTCAGCCAGCCCAGCTACCATCCTTTCTGCTCCAAGACAGACTCCCCCTTGCAGAGAGGCCAATGCCCTATATTGCTGCTTATTTTCCATGCCTCCTCCTGGCTGGGCCAGGGCAAAGCACCTCAGGAACATCTTCCAGCTGTTGATGTAGTCTTGTTTCCAGCCTGTTTGGCGCTGTACCTAAAAGACATGCCTTTCTGGAGAATGATCTCCAGCAATCTAGAATGGAGGAGAAGTCATTCCACCTTGCAGCCCCCATCATGCTTTGCCAGGAACAAATCAGCAAAGAGCCCAAGGGGCAACATTTCTGGATTCCCAAAACTGCAAGAGAGCTGGGAACACTCAACTGGACTGTTAATACCCCCCAACCACCTCCAAATTCCAAGAGACTTAGGAATAAGAAGGAAATAGGGACAGATCACTCTGGACAGAATACTTCTTATCTTGGACTGATCACTTGTTACAGGACAGGCTTTAATTTTGGGTCGGGGCAGCTGGACTTCACAGTGGGCTGCCAGTCAGTGTCTGTTAAAGATGCAGGGCTACTTTTAGCAAGGCAAAATTTTCCTGGTCAAAGTTCTAGGAATGAAAAGAGAGAGATGCAAGCACTGTGGAGCCTTGGCCAGGAGAGCCTGTCCTAGAGGGATCAGGGTATGAAGACTCCCCAGCATGTTGATGGACCAGGTTTTACTGTGCCTCCCCCAACCTGCTTCCCATTCAGCAGGATGAATGTGCATGGGACCACACACAACTCTTCAACTGGAAGACTAGCTTCAGTAGCAGCATTTTGGATACACACTGTCCTGCCTGTTCTTCTCTAGGTGACTCAGTAGATGTGTGGGTATGGCCTACAGGAAGGTACCTGGGTTCTGAAGAGCACTGCTTGTTCAGAGAAGAATGTCTCATATGCTGACCTAACATCCAGGGGAGGTCTTGACCCTGTCAAGAAAACTGAGCTTCAGAAGAGTCTTCCAATGTCCTCTTTACCTTGCAAACCCACTCATATGCCCACAAGATATTTGCTTACCATCACCTACATCTACCCTTTGCAAAAGGCCTTTTCACCTTTACAAGGAATGAAATCCTGCAGTGCCCCTCCTCAAACTCTCCTCCATTCCACTTCTTCAACCACTCTGGGATTTCATCTCAGTAGATGCACGGTCTACATTGGACAACAGGCCTTATTTGCCTAATCAGGTCTCCTCTGGCAGCAGTCTCTGTTGCTTGTAAGAAGGATGATTCCCCTTAGAACAGTGATCCCCACCCCAGGAACATGGATGTTTTGCATAAATGTCAGGTTGAACTTATTTCACAACCAGAAGTGGAGATGAAAGTAACACAGCCCTTTTTCTTGCTATTTTGACATCATTTCTGTGCAAAGCAACATTAGTTCCCCCTGCTCAGCTCCTGTAACATCTCAGACACTGGCTGTGTCCCTATGCAACCCGGTGCTAGCAGCCCAGGCAGCAAGGCAGCTTGCCCTCACCCCATGCCACCCCAGAGCTTCACCTCCTTAACCCTCTGCAGCCATCTGTCCTATAGCTTCACCCTTCCCCCCACGACCCAGGGTTCCCAGTGTGACCATTTCACCTCCCCGTTGCAGACACCTCTCCAGCTGTGGCTGCTGCTGCTTTCCTACTGTGAGCCATGAATCTTTCCCTACCCCACAGTCACCTGCTCTGCAACCTTTGGTGCCTTTTTGCACTCAGTGGTCTGGAGATGAGACCCATCCAGATTCACCACAAGACCCCCACCACCCCAGAGGTGCTGCCATTCACGCAGCCTTCAGGGGCTGGAAATGCAGTTTCCAGTGGGTAAAGGAGACAGCTGCTCTGTTTTCATCTCTGTGTGAATGCAGCCTTGTCAAAGAGGTGAACCACTAACAAGGGTCCTTCAGCTGGGAGGTGGAAGCTGAAGAAACCCCTTGACCTGCCTCTTCTCTTACCTACTTGCACACTGAACAAAAGCTAGGAGCTCCATGCAAGGCTCTCCATCAGGAGGTGAGCACTGGTGCTTATTGTGCTGTGACAGACAGTGCTGGTTGAAAAATGGGCTAGGGTTTTTGGGGTGAATCAGGTGTCGAGGCCAGTCCTGTGTGTCTCCCAGGAGCGTGGAGCAGAGCTGGAGGAAGAAAGAAGGGGTGAGAGTAGGGGAACCGAGTGCATCAATGTGCTTCAAACTGTATCAACAACACTGCGTGCGGGCACCGCTCAGGTAGCAAGGGATACAGTTCAAGTGTGTAACTCATTAATTAAGCAGAGCAGCTAATCTTAGCACTAATGAACTCTAGCTCGGGTAAAGTAACATTTAAAATTAACAAATTGGACAGAAGTCATTCACAGTCAAGATTTCCATTCCTGGGTTAGGTGAGAGAGCTATTGTTAGGATTAGATGACTGCCAGCCAGGACTAAAACCAGTTACACCAGGGTAATGGGAAAAGAACCATCCGGATGGATCAGCTCTGGCTGGGACAAGGTGTGCTCTGGAGCTGGATGAGGCGCCGGGTGTGAACGTGGAGTCTCACTACTGTGCACACGTAGAGCAGAGCATGCCGATGCGCGGGGCGGGACCCACCGCTGCTGGGTGGCTGGGGGTGGTGGAGAGCAGCGATGCAGCAGGAAGTTGCTTGTTCTTCTGGGGGTTTTTTCTCCCCCCCTGCCCCCCCACCCCTTCCCTCCTTTCAAAAAGTCACGGGCTGTCGCAAGGGCACTGCAGTTTGGTTCAAAATTCGTCTTCGGAGCTGTCAGCTAAGAGCATGACTCGGTCTTGCATGCTGTTAAATTCCCTCTGCTGGGGGAAGAAAAGAAACATTGAGGAAAGGCTGGGGGAGATGGGCTTGTTCAGCCTGGAGAAGAGAAGGCTGCGGGGGCACCTCATTGCCGCCCTTCAGTCCCTGAAGGGAGCAGAGAAACAGGAGGGGAATGAACTTTTTAAAAGGGTAGATAATGGCAGGACAAGGGGGATGGAGTAAAGCTAAAGGAGGGAAGGGTTAGATTAGATAATAGGGGGAGGTTCTTTCCAGAGAGAGTGGTGAGGGGCTAGAACAGGCTGCCCAGAGCGGTGGTGGGTGCCCCGTCCCTGGAAATGTTCAAGGCCAGGTTGGATGGGGCCCTGGGCAACCTTGTGTAGCTCCAGGCCTGGAGGTTGGTGGCCCTGCCTGTGGCAGGGGGGTTGGAACTCTGTGATCCTTGGGGTCCCTTCCAACCCAGACCAGTCTGTGATTCTGTGACTGAAGAGCTCCATGTACACAAAGGAAATGAAGAGCATTCGGATCCCCCCCACCCCTGGTGCTCTAACCAAGAGGTCCTGGGCACTTCAACCCAGACAAACCATAACCATAACCAGGCTGCACTCACTTTACAGCTGAAATGGCTCACAGGAGAGTGGGTGGGATGGGGGTTTCCCCTCACAGCCATCATACCTTTCTTTTATGTCTCTTTGAGCCGTTTCTCCTTCGCCGATTCATGATCTTAATGCTGTAGAGAGCTCCTAGGATAAAGAGGGCTCCAGCGATCCCGACTCCTACAGGAACCAGCATCCCAGACATGTACCCTGCCTACATGGGAAAGAAAGAAGCAGAGCAGCACTCACAAGGACATCCTTCCAGTGTCATCCTCCACCAGCTGAGGGCTGGGATTATACCCCTATGCTGCTTTCATCAAAGTTTATGGTGCCAGAGTCCCTATCCTGTGCCTGCATGGGGTGAGCTAACAAGCTCAAGGCTGCTAACAAGTCCCTAAGCAGCCCCACGCTGGGGTGAAGCTGGTAACCACCACGGCTCCCTCACTGTTGGGCCAACAGATGCTGCCTTGTGACAGCTGAGACACTGCAGTGTCTGCCCTGCTTTAGGAGAGGAAACAGTCTTGGTGCAGCTGGGGTGACATGACTGTTTATCAGGGTGCACATGTCCAGGAGTGTCTCTGCACAGGGGCGGCAGAAGCTGCTCCCAACACTGCAGCGGGGTCTCTGAAGGAGCTGAAGGGCATGCTGTGGGAAGAAGAACCAGTCTGCCCTCTCCCTGCCCAGCCCAGCCCCAGCACCCTCAGCTCTGCACTCAAAATCTCTGTACCATGTGCTTTCACTTTGCATGGGGAGGGGTTGATTGAGTCAGCAGGACGATGATGTTGAGGAAGGGCATGTGCCCCTTCAGCAGGCCTTAGGGGAAGCAGAGCGAATGTAAATCAGCTCTAATTCAACTGCCATGATCTGGATGCTTCCACAGCCCATTGAAGAAAAAAATACAGATAGCATGACTAATTTAAAATAAAACATTTAAAATCCTTTGGAAAATACTCCCAAGTGCTTGTTACTTTATATTTTACTGTTTGAAATTAAAATTAACCCAAGTTTGAAAGTGCCAAATTGCCTCAGCATCCCTTCAGCATCCTCACCTAACTCAGCTGGGAGCTCAGTGGAGTAAGGGAGTAAAGGAGGCTCCCCTCATCATCAGCATTGCCTTTGCTCACGCAGCAGCCGCAGTCCTCTGCTGTGGCACTCCAGCTTTACCCTTCCTCATCTACACCCCCCCAAAATAGATTTTACACCTGCCAAGGGACACGTGCACAATTCAGGGGACTATCGGACAGCTCTTAGCAAGCCTCAGCCTGTTGCTTACAGCCACTCATCTCCATCTGCATTCCCAAACACCACCAAGTGCTTTCCTTCCATAAAGGAAAGGGGAAGGGGGCAGGGAAGATGCTCAGCGTGTGCTGCCCTGCCTTTACACATGCTTACCTGGAGAATGAACGTGGCTGCTTTCATCTAGGGCAGGTTCAACGCTAACTCAGGCTGTTTTGCTTTCTCAAACCCCTTCAGATCCTGCTCAGTGCTTTAGATAGTGCCTGGAAGTCAAGGCTTGAGGGATCTTCAGCTGCATCTCGCAGGTTCCCTGAACACCCCCCAGCAAACCCAGCCCTGCTCAGCACACGTGCTTGGAGGGGAGCCTGCACCCCAGTTCCTGATAAAGGAGGTTAGTGAGAACACAGCTACAGGATTGTATATCCATGAGGCAATTAAGGTGCCTTAATTGGGTGACCTAATTAGTGCAGCATAGGTTTTTCTATTTCTGGAATTTTGCTGCTGGCACGGGCAGTGAGGGGAGACTGGAAATGGCTTTTTAGCTGCTGCCCAGCTCAGTTTCCATATCAAAAACTGCTGGGTTTAATCCAGTGAGCCCATCCATGAGCCTTTCTCATGCCAGGCCAGCTCAAGCCCTTTCACAGTCTTCTCCCAGCAGCTGGACCAACAACTTCCACCCCAAAGCCAGCAATGGGGCACAGATCCAAGACCTGTTCTCCCAGCCCTTCTGTGGCTTCTGCGCTTGCTTGACAAGGAACTCCACTGCTCAGGCCACTCTGAAGCCACTTTTTTACCCCTCTGACATGGGGAAATTGCAGCTTCTTTGTGGACCCTAGGGATGCTTTAATACATCCATGGCCATGACCTTCCTGGCTCCACTGGACTCTGGGAGAACAGCAACAGAGGATTTTAGAAGAACCTCGGTGTCCGTTGTTTGTCATGCCAAATGTACCATTTGCATGGTGTTTACAGACATAAATCTGCCACTGGCCCATGCTCCTGGTCCCAACAGTCCCCACCTTCCCTCTCCCAGCAGGGCAGCCCTGATGGACACAGGAGGACACACCTCTCAGGGATGGGGCTGTCATGAGCCAAAATACTCCTTTGGATGGCAGGACTGTAAAGGAGAGAGAATAGGGCTCTGCCAACAGCAAATGAGAGGGGCATCTATTATGACTGGTGCTGACAAACTCAACAAGGAAGAGGAGGAAATGGGGTGGGCAGGTTTATTTGGGAGTGATTTGCTTCACTGGCATTTGGTTGGGAATGGGAGAGTGTTTTTTGTTGGGCTTTTCTAAGGGAAAATACGAGCAAGGCAACAGATCTGCCTCCACACATCTGCTGTTCCCCAAAGGAGGGAGATGGCTCAGGGCCGAGTCTCTCTTTCAAGTGGACACTTAATTCATACCAATGCCTGTGCTTGGGCACTGCCATGCAGTCCAACACCTACCTGCAAGAGGTTTGGACTCCACAGAGCAGAGACTGCCACAGGAACCCCCCTCTGTAACGGGGAAGGACAGAGGTGGCCAACAAGGTGCCAAGAGGAAAGAAGTGAAAGCTCTGGCTTCAGTGAGAAGACACCTGATGCCCCTGAGCATGTGTTGTGCCAGCTGGGGGAGGTCTGGCATGAGTAGGTGACCCGTGCATGCTACATTCACTCCAGGCACTCAACCAGTCTTGGTGTCTGCTTTTTACCTTCGTCCGGAAAACCATTCTCTGTTCTTTCAGCGTTCGCTCTGGCTGAATCCCAGGCCAAGGTGCTCTGCTATGAGCATAGATCACACTAGACATGCCTCCTTCCTAGTGTAGGCAGAAAAACAACTCAACAAGGGCTGGGCAGGATCCCACCTTAAACCCTTCCACTCCCCAGTCCTGGAAAACAGATCCCCAGCCCCTGCCTCGCTGTTCAGACTTGATGGCAACGTGCTGCTGAATTTTGGTGGGGATCACAGCTGGGCTGGATTGGGTGACAATCTATTTAAGCTTAGAGATGGATTTTCAGGGACTTGAGTTTCCTATCAAGTCATTATTCCTTGTGGGGTTTTGAGAGAGGGAGGGGATTTGTCTATTAACTATGATCTTGTTCAAGAATTTCCAAGCCCTGTTGAGTCACACAACGTTCTTGTCTTAAAACACTACTGTTATCTCAGTTTTGGCTTCATGGCTTTGCCATCATCCACAGAAAATCTGGAAGGTTTCACAACCATTTCAAAATGTTACTCTTTGCTCAAGGGCAGCAGAGCCTAAGAAGCCATCACTGTTTGTGGCTGGCACAACTCTTGATCCCACGTACCACCCTGTCATGCCAAGGAAAATATCAGGGTCTGTTATCTTTTCAGTCTTCTGGTGTTTGGGGGTTTTTTTTCCTTCCAGGAATCTGCAGCTTTTCTTTTGTGTGAAGGCAGGAAAGGTCTCATCCAGAGGCTGTGGTGTGGCACACAGCCTCTCACCAGAGAGGATCACCAGATCCTCTTGGTTTGGATCCAGAACCAAACTTAGGACTTAGAGAAAAGGGGTGGAGGTAAGTTAAGAGGGAAATTAAAAAAAAAACCCTAACTTAGGTAGTCTGAAGAGAAGGTGACTTTCTAGAGCAGAGAACTCTATCTAATACCCCTGTCCCTCCTCCTGCTTGTAGTTACTACTCATCAGGGGTGTAGTATGGATTTACACCACTATATACAACAGCAGCATCTCTGGTTAATTGCCTCTTAGAGACAACGTTCAGCCCCTTCTCAATCATTTTTGTAGAGATAATGAACTACAGTGACAAGAGTTTACTCCTGCAAGTGAAAATGGGTTTGCTTTTAAAGTAATTGAAACACTGAACCTCCTACCTTATCTTTCAGCTTCTCCATCCAGCTTCTCACTGAAAAATAAGACAAAAAAGCCATAATCATGTTATGATTATGTTATATTAATTAGCAACGAATGATAATGATAGCATTTGAAATAGACACTAATTAACTTGACAAGCTGATACCACTTTTCATTAGATCTCCTCTCTTCTCATTCATGAATAAAAGCAAATGGAGTGAATCAACATGAGAAACCTCAAGTGAGTTGGCAGGCAAGAAGCTAGCTTTTGCCTGTGCACTTCATGTCTCCAGAGTGATTAAAAAAGGAAGATGAAAAACAGTATTTCAGGTTTTGTGGGGGTTTAACCAGCATTTCTCATACACCCACTGTGATACCTGGCAAGGAGAAACCCTTACAGCATAGCTATCCCCTTGCACCGTCCTCCACCACAGAGATACTCCTCCCTCTACTTGGCATAGCCTGTAAGGATGCTTAAAATAAAGTCTTATTCCCTGTCTTTTATTCCTCTGCTTTTCTGCAGGCAGCTTCTACCTGCTCTGGGAAGTCACCAGAGCACTGGGACAGCACCTGAGGTGCTAAGGTATGAAACCAAGTAAATTTATGCTGCCATCACTGAGCCTTTCATTTCCTAACAGTTAATAGAAGTCTCAGGAAATATGATACTTAAGAATTAAAAATCTTTCTTTGCATGTACTTAGGGATGAAATACTCAGCTGACCTCAAAGAGCTGCACATGCCTGGCAGCAGGTGTGTGACTCATTAGCTCCACGGGCGGCTGGATCTGTCTGCACTGCACCAAAGACAAAGCACTCAGCCTTTGAGACATCCACCAGTGTTTTACTGGGCAAGGGGCAAGAAAACAGTTCAATGTTGGGGTGTTTGGGGTTTTTTTCAAGGTTGCAAAACTGTGGTTTAAGTAGTTTTTTAAGGATCCTGTCAAAGATCCCTGTTTCTTTTCCAGGAGGACAGTGCTTACAGGCACAAGGGCACTCTTGAGTTACCCCTTCTGAGGGGTAATTTCTCCCAGGATTCCAAATGTAACATACCATTTATGGAGTGAGGCCCTATTTCCAAACCCTTTTCCTTACAGAAACTGCCTTCAACTCTTGAATGAGCAGTATCAGAGTCTGTACATGGACATGTATCACTCAGGGTAACCATCCTTCTGAAAGGAGAGCTTTACTGTGAGTGGGAAGCTGGCAGCAGTCAGACCACCAGTAAATGGCCTTTATATGTCTCAGATACAACATGGAGAAGTACAACAGCTAGAAAGCAGTAAGACTCAGCCCAGAACTCACCATTAAACTGCATCATTTTATCAACTTCAAAGCAATTCCAAGACTTTCTTGTTAACTATGAGTAACATAACACTTTCCAAAAAAGAGGGATCCCAAATTACCTCAAGGTAGAAAAAAGTGTGACACAGGCACAGGAGCACACGTGCAAACCCACCTGTCTCTGATGGGTAGCTAAGAAATAGAATGAGTTCTCCAGGAGACATACTCAGACACCCACAGAAGAGGATAAGAGCTCTCATGTTATCAACTCTTCCCACCACAAGCCTTGACCCTCATGGACTAAGCTGTTGTAAGGTCAATTTATGAAGGTGCTATCACCATCATCTTCTACCATTCCAAACCCACATGCCTTGAATTTCACTCCCAGGGGAATCCCAGAGATGAAGGTTCCCCTGGGCTGGGTTTCTCAGCTGGGTTTCCAGGAGTAACACTAAAACAAGCACTAGGTGTAGATGTCACTTGGGCTTTCAAGGAGAGCCCCACTGCTGCTGCCCCACTGAGGGGCATGGAGGAGACTGAACCCCAGGAAAATCCTGCTTACAAACAACAAATACTGCAAACCAAAGGAATTCATCTCCAAATTCTTGCCAAAGAGCCTCCTCATGATCCTCCTGTTTAATGATGCTACTGTGTTTTATTCCAGGCTCCCAGGAGGAGCAGTGACAGTGACTCCCAGTCAGGAACAGCAACATCTTCAAAACCACAGTGCACACGTTGAAGCTTTGAGCTGATGTCTTCCATTTGCATCCAGACTGCTACACACATACACATGGGGTGTGCACACTGCCATGTAAAGCCACACTGGTGCTTGGCTGGCCCCAACTCAAGCTAAGCACAAAGCCCACTTTTGACATGTCTTTCACAATGGTCAACCCAATTTCTTGTAGCCAAACATTGGTGCCTCCAAAGCAGCAATGGAGGATGCTTCCACTGGATGTTAAGAAAAATTTCTTCACTGAAAGGGTCATGAAGCATGGGAACAGGCTGCCCAGAGAGGTGGTGAAGTCACCATCCTCAGAGGCATCCAAAAAACATCTGGATGTGGCACTTTTGGGCAAAGGTTTAGGAGATACGGTGGAGTGGGGTTGACGGTTGGACTTGATGATCTCAGAGGTCTTTTCCAACCTCAAAGACTCTGTGACTCTGTATTTCTAACAAGTCACAGGCAGGAGCTGATCTATAATATTCTCCTACCTACTTTCATCCCACACAACTTTTGGCTCTGTTCCACCCTGCTCTGCAACACAACAGCAGCACGTCTGTTGGGACCTCAAACCCTACAGTACAAATCTTGATTTGCTGTTTATAGAATTGATTGTTATTTGACCTGACCTTGTTTTCAGCCATGTAGAGCACCTGTCAGATGTCTTCATGAATCAGGCTAAGCCACAGAACAAACAACACAATGGGAATTCTCCCCAGACTGGATGCCTCTCTGAGACATGATCTCCTGCAGCCACAACCTGTCTGGCTGGGGGAAAGGCTTTGACCTGTGATAGAGGGAAATAATGGTCCCAAATTCAGTAGTTTAAGATGCAGGAGGTAAAGAAAACCTCAGCAGCCCTGTGATATGTTGGCAGGACCACACCGGTGTGTGGCAGCTGCAGGTCCAGCTCTCCTGGGCAGGAGGAGTAGAAAATCATTCATTAGGGCCACAAATATGATCAAAGGGCTGGGGCACCCCTCCTATGAAGACAGGCTGAGTTGGGCTTGTTCAGCCTGGAGAGGAGAAGGCTTTGGGAGGACTTTATAGCAGCCTTCCAGTCCCTGATAGGTGCCTATGGGAAAGCTGGGGAAAAACTGTTCCTGAGGGCATGGAGTGATAGGATGAGGGGGGATGGTTTAAACTAGAAAAGAGGACATTCAGGTTGGATATTAAGAGCAAGTTCTTCACTCTGAGTGTTGTGGATCACTGGCACAGGCTGCCCAGAGAGGTGGTGGAGGCCCCATCCCTGGAGACATCCAAGGTCAGGCTTGATGGGTCTCTGAGTGACCTGCTCTAGTGAAGATGTCCCTGCTCACTGCAGGGGGGTTGGGTTAGATGGGCTTTAAAGGTCCCTTCCAACCTCACACCTTCTATAATTCTATGAAAAGGCAGAGCAGCCACAGTGGCATTACAGACCCCCTGGCTCTGCAGCCAGTCAGGCTGGGGCCATGAGAAGTCAAGCAGCACCAGATTACTGTGAATTACAAACACCTCTCATGTGACTAATGGACAAAACTGTTTCAACCCCTTTGAGGAAATGAGAAGCCACAGCACCATTAAACCCAGGCACTTACCACTCCAGTCCTCTGCTGACACTGCTGGGTGTGGGTAGGAGCTAAAGCACTTTGTACAAGTTAGCACTATGCTAAATGGCTATCACCAATTAATTCTGGCCTGCAGGCTGTAATTATGCATCATTATCCATAATTAATATTCTGAACTTGGTCTTGGAAGAGGAACATTGTGGATGGCACCTCCTCAGAAAAACACAACGCTCTCCAAGAACACTGGGTGACTTCCCAATGAGGTGAGGCAGTAACAAATACCCAAATCCATGGATTCTTTTTGTCATCTCCTTTCTTTACCTTCTGCAATTGCTGACTGTCCTGAACAAATGACAACAGTCTCTGGGTGTGAAATTACTAACAAGTGTCTGCAGTGCTGGTTGATCTTCCATGGCATTTTAAATAAGGCCCCATCTGGAGTCCTGTGTCCAGAGCTGGGGCCCCCAATACAAGAAAGATGTGGAACTGTTGGAGAGGGGTCAGAGGAGCCACAAGGATGATCAGAGGGCTGGAGCACCTGCCCTACAAAGAGAGGCTGAGGGAGCTGGGCTGGTTCAGCCTGGAGAAGAGAAGGCTGGGGGGGACCTCATTGCAGCCTGCCAGTACCTGAAGGGAGCAGAGGAACAGGAAGGGAATCAGCTTGTTCAAAGGGCAGATAATGGCAGGACAAGGGAGATGGAGTGAAGCTGAAGGAGGGAAGGTTTAGATTAGATATTAGGGGGAAGTTTTTTACAGAGAGAGTGGTGAGGGGCTGGAACAGGCTGCCCAGCGAAGTAGTGGATGCCCCGTCCCTGGAAGTGTTCAAGGCCAGGTTGGATGGGGCCCTGGGCAACCTTGTGTAGCTCCAGGCCTGGAGGTTGGTGGCCCTGCCTGTGGCAGGGGGGTTGGAGCTCTGTGATCCTTGGGGTCCCTTCCAACCCAGACCATTCTATGAGTCTATGATGGTAGCTAGTCCAGACTCTCTGCCTCTGCTCAATTTTGATCCCTTGGTTTGGTGGGGAGCTGAGTTAGACAGGTTGTGGAGCACTTCTGAAAATTACAGACATAATCTGCTATGTCCTCAGTGATTTATATAATGTCTGCATCTCCCCAAATTAATTTTAAATCACATATAGCTTAAGATTAAGCTGGCCAGGAGCATGGAGGAGGAGCACAGCTGTCTGGCACTGGCGTCAGAGCAGCCCAGGATGGATTCTGACAGTTACAGACTATGTATGCTATTTTTAGTCATTGTTACCCAGCTTTCCCCTCCAAAATGTGCAGCCAGCTATTAAGAAGCCACAGTGCCAATGGAAGAAGTTCATTGCAGAGGTAAGCAGCAGCCTGTGGTGCTCTCCTGGCCCTTCCTTGGAGGCACCTGCTCTAAAGAGACAGTCAAAAAAGTGCCATGAGGAAAACCTTTCAGAAAATTCAGGTTTGGCCAGATGCAGGCTGGAGGCTGGGGAGAGGGGCAACAGGTGACATTTGGGGGTCTGTGGTATATGGCATTGAGTGGCCCAACAGCTCCTTTCACCACTGAAGTCTTCAGTGCTATAAATGCAAACAAACCCATGTAGGAGATGGGTATTGTGTTCCCATCCCTCTCCTCTCCACTGTACCCTGCAGCTTGGCATCCCCCACACAAACAGATTCAGCCAGCTTATTCAAGCTGCTCATTTGGGGGTTTTGTGGAATGCTTCTTTACAAAGGGGGTGATCAGATATCATTTACAACAGAGAATCCAAGCAGAAGATGTTTGGAAGCTGCTCCAAGTTCAGCTGGCAATACCCTCCAACAATGAAGTGTCCTCATGACTGACATCAGGGTAAAATCCAGGATTTGTCTCTGCTGACCAAAGAAAATTAAATGAAGGTAGCATGACAGATGCAATGCAAGTCTAAACTACAGCCTGACATTGTCCTCCTAGGGAAGAGTGTGACCTCCTGGTGCTCAAGCTTCTCTCAGCACCCTCAGCTTACGGCCCTGAAAAGTTTTGCTACAATCAGCTCACCTGAAAGGAGAGGGGATGTTAAGTGAGGGCAGAGACCTGGAAAAAGCAGACAGAACATTACTACACAGCAGCTCCCATGGCTCCTGAGCACCCCCATCATGGAAAAAAATGGGGCCACATGTACTGTTATTAGCTGTGCTCTCCTTCCCTGAACTCTTACAAGGCCCCTTCATTCACAACCTCACTTCTTGTTGCTATGCAAAGAACTGTCCACCTTCAAGTAAGTGCTTCTTTATTGGCCAGGTGTCTTGAACCCCATTAGTTCTGGGAGCTGCAGGGTGCTGGGTGGCCCAGGCAGGACCTGGCCTGAAGACTCACCATAATGCACCATCAGCTCTGTCACCAAAGGCTTTTTCCTCCTTCCCTCACGCCCCCACTCTGAAATCAGGAGCACAAGTCCTCTGGGCTTCACACTTTGCCAACTTTTAGTAATCCTAATTGCCTAATTACCCACTCCAATGCAATGATAAAGCTGCTTAATAATTCTGTTCACTTCTTGTTCATTCTCTCCCTTCCCAGATAAGAAATTGCAAAGACTTTACCTTCTGGTGGAGGTTTCAATCAATAATTCATGCCCTTCTGCCACTAGTTCTGTCTCACTCTTCTCCTCTTGGATGCCCTGCTGCATTATCTTGTCACTTTAGTTTCATCTTATTACATCATTTTACTCATATTCCCTTTTTTAAATCATCTTCTAAAGCAATTTTGTTTTTTCCATGGCAAAACAAAAACCCTTATCACTCTGCCCTGTGCATCTCACTGCATTCTCAAATCCAGAATTTACATCTTCAGTCCAGAACTTCATTTTGATGCTGATCTGAACAGCCAGCACCCTCTCTTTTAATAATTCCTCTCCACAACCACCAGACCTGCAGTGAAAATCTGCCACACAAGCTCCTAGACACTCTGCAAAGGGCAGAGAAAAGAACCAAAGGGTGGGTTTATGGTTAAGAACTAACCTGAAGCTCAGCTAGTTTGACTTGATCACTGCATCTGTAATTCTTTAAATGCAACAGGCTGAGGCACCCTCACCAGGCTTCATTCTGAGGAATCAGGAAAGATCAGTCACCTCAATATGCTCAGGGCATGAAAAGATTTTGATCTAACAGATACTGTTAATTGCTTTCATGTCTGTCTCAGATCAGAGCTGTCTCAGGAACCAGAGAAGCTGTTCAAGGACAAGGCCCCCACTGCAGCAGATGACAGTCCCCCCCACAAGCGATCTGTGTGTCAGACAAGATGCAGGAGGCAAAGAGGGATGGAGCCAAGGAGCAAGGAGAGCAGCTCTTTGTGAGCACTGGCTGCTGAGGTTGGGTTTACTCTGCCTTCCTCCTGGCCCGGACAAGCTCTTTGCTCTACCCACAGCTCTGACTGATGTAAGGCAAGAAAAGGCATATTTGCAGGAGTGTGGAAACTGTAAGTAATATAGTGAGGAGGCTCTGTGTCAGTCAGGGTACAGTGAAAACAAACTGCACCTTGCAGCACAGCATGGCTTCTTCCCAAGGACAGTTCATCCAAGAACAAATCTATTCACCCCTCTGATGCCTGGCTGCTACCCTGCTCTTCTCATTCCCCAACATGAAATGGCTGTGTTTGGGGTTGCTTCTGGCCAGGGCTAATGACTGGTGGTAGCCAGGAAGGAGTAAGCTTCATTCTTGATGATCAGACTTTGCTAGAGACCCTGCTGCCAGAGCTGCTACCTGCACAACCTCTGTGCTGAGAAATCAGGCCATCGCTTCAACCTCTGTTACACCCTCCAGAGCAAGGTTTGCTCCAGTTAGTTCTCCTCCTTCATGTACAGGCACAAATTCCCCAGCTGTACTCCTCACTCCAGCAAAGGAAGGCTGGTTAAAGTGTAAAAAAACCTGAACATGAGCCAGCAGTGGCTCTTGCAGCTCGCAAGGCCAATGGGATCCTGGGCTCCATCAGCAGAGGGGCGGCAGCAGGGACAGGGAGGGGATTGTCCCTCTCTGCTCTGCCCTCCTGAGGCCCCATCTGGAGTCCTGTGTCCAGAGCTGGGGCCCCCAATACAAGAAAGATGTGGAACTGTTGGAGAGGGTTCAGAGGAGCCACAGAAGATGATTAGAGGGCTGGAGCAGCTGCCCTACAAAGAGAGGCTGAGGGAGCTGGGCTGGTTCAGCCTGGAGAAGAGAAGGCTGTGGGGGGACCTCATTGCAGCCTGCCAGTCCCTGAAGGGAGCTTATAAGCAGGAGGGGATTCAACTTTTTAAAAGGGCAGATAATGGCAGGACAAGGGGGAATGGATTAAAACTAAAGGAAGGAAGGGTTAGATTAGATATTAGGGGGAAGATTTTTACAGAGAGAGTGGTGAGGTGCTGGAACAGGCTGCCCAGAGAAGTAGTGGATGCCCCATCCCTGGGGGTGTTCAAGGCCAGGTTGGATGGGGCCCTGGGCAACCTTGTGTAGCTCCAGGCCTGAGGTTGGTGGCCCTGCCTGTGGCAGGGGGGTTGGAGCTCTGTGATCCTTGGGGTCCCTTCCACCCCAGACCATTCTATGATTCTATGATTCTATGATTAGAGATTTCATCCCTCTCTCTCACAGGTCAGATTTTCTCTTCAATGACACGAGTGAGGCAGAAAAGGTCCCTGCTTCACCCACTCAGGACTGACAAGTTGATGGCATGAGGCTACATCAGCTCCTTTTCCTTTAAAAACCAGGAGTGCCAATTTACTTCCCAGCACAAATGAATAATACAGAGAGAGGTGTTTGGCTAGAAGGAAGCACGTTTTTAATTCAGGAAGAAAAACTATACCTGATGGGAACTCAGATGAATGCATTTCCCTCCCCACCCAACTCCAGAAGACTTAAGGGATGGACAGTCAAAGAAATGTCAAACTGACAGTTACTATTTATGGTTGGGGTTTTTTTTTAAAGAAAATGTTTAATTAAAAAATTAACAAAGTGAACTTTAATAGTTACCATACAACTGGTTTATTATCTGTACCCACTAACACCTTTTCCTTGCCCACCCAGATACAACCCTGGCTGCACACTGCTGCCAGCCATGAGCCACCCAAACCTCTTCAGAGAGAAAGTGAGATGGGAAGGACAACTCATCATGCTCACCCAGAAAACAAAAGCTGAAATGGGGTTATGAGCTCCTTCCCTGACCTTATCAATGCTTTTGATACTGCTTTCCCTAGGGCATTAGGCCAGGTTTCTCCTTTTCATTCTCCCCTGTGCTTTTTTAAGCTGTTTCCCACTTTGATCTGCTCCCACTGAGTAGCTGTTTGCTGAGCTTCTGCCTCTGCATTTCCCTGTGAGCTCAGATCTTCTGCAGTGCCTTGAAAGCACTTGTTGGCATGGGCAAACTATTTGTTTCTCACTAAGTGATCCCAGACAGGCACACGGTGTTACAACAAAGCCAAGGTAGTAGAAAACCTTCTACCAAGGCAGAAGAGGCATCAGCAGGATGTTGCTGTGAACTGGCTGTCACAGCTTGTTGTACAATTAAACATCTACTGGATGGCACTGTCTCCTAAAGCTGTGTGAACTCTGAGAGAGTGTTGCAGTTTGGTGTAGCTGTGCTGCTTCAGTGGCTTTTGTGAGCTGCAGTTACAGCTCTCTGCAAGCCCCAGATTTTGAAAACATTGGTCCATTCAAGGCCAAATTTGAGACTGAGCCTGTCAGAGCTGGTCACAGCACCTCTGGGAATCACATATAGGAGAAAAAAAACTGCTGGCAGGGGCACTTTGCCACCAGGAGTGAGAAGATGTAACAAGCTGCACAGACTCCAAGGCCAGGCCTGGAGGAAGGGGGGATGAAGAATGTGAAGAGAAAGTTTCCCCTGCAGCTCGTGGTGGAGTCCATGGTGAAACGGGTGTCCCCCCGAAGCCCATGGATGAGGACAGGGAGCAGAGACAACTATGCCCTGTGAAGATTGATCCACGCCTCAGCAGGTTTGCCAAGCGACTTGTGACTTTGTGAGTGACCAGGCCGGGGGGTCTGGACCCAGACGTCAGCACCCTATGGAGGGGAGAGTCCTGCTGAGAGGCCTGTGGTGAGGGGATGACTCCCCGATAGAGAGGACTCACGCTGCAGAAGTTCGTGGACACGACTCTCGCGTGGGTGGGACCCCACGGTGCCGCAGGGGAAGGGGGTGTGTATGTGGAATGCCCCCCCCAGCTGAGATGGAAGACAGCTTGGGAGGAACGGACTGAAACCCCTCACTC
>VZTU01005929.1:0-20732 GCA_013400835.1 Zapornia atra | reverse complement strand
GGTGGGGGGGTCACCAGGTGGGATAGAGGGGACCTGAGGGGAAAGGGAAAGCACCGACAGGACGGGGTGGGGTTGGAGGAGCTCCGCAGGGATTGGGTCCCCCCCTCACCGCCCCCGCTCGGTGACGGAGCCCCTTCCCTCCCGGTGTTCCCCCCTGCCCGCTTCCTCCCCTGTCCCCATCTGTCCCCCTCGGAGCTCGCGTGTTTCGGCCTTTGTGTCCCAGCCTCGGGGCCGCCCCGCTCCCATCTCCTTCTGCCCCATTAACCCCCGGCACGAGTCCCGGCCACAAAAGGGCCGCAACCCGATCCGGGCTTTATTGAATCCCTATTGTTCTCCCAGCTAATTCCCCCTTGTCCTCCCTTCCCCGCCACGAGCGGGGAGGTGTGTGTGTGTGGGGGGGAGTATGGGGTGTGTATGTGTGTGTGAGGGGTGTCTGCCTCTTAATTGCTTAAAAACTAACTGCCCCACCGCCTGGGCGATGCGAAACCCGCGGGAGGTTGGGAAGGGGCTGCTGTTTCTTGGGGGAATTAATGCCTTTAATGCTAAGTTTGTCCCTGGGAAAACGCTGCCCACCCTCGTCCTAGGCATGTCAGGAGGAATCGCAGGGCTTTTAAACAGGGGATTAAGGAAAGTGGTCACTTTTGACTCAGTAGGAAAAATCCCTCCATGACGGTAATGAAAGCCTGGATGATATAAGTATCTTCTGGTTCACAATAGCAATTAATATGGTAATATTCTACTATTAAAGATGCTAACATTAAGATGGAGCTCGCACACGGTTAAAACATTTAATAGAGGGGAAAATGCATTCCTTGAGCATCAGGTAACAAAGTCAAACGGAGAAGGGGCGGGGGGAGGGAAAATCTCTTAAAATAACAAAGGCCTCTGTATAATTTGGAAAGGCTTTTAATACTCCCTTCCTCCTCAAGGAAAACTTGAGGTGCTTTGAGAAGTGGGTATTAGTGAGGGCTAGGGAAAGGAGCTTGTGCTGCGTGGGGAGAGCTGTCCTCATGGGAGCCCAGCGCTTGTCCTGGTGGGAGCCCAGCCCTGGACCTGTATGGAGACCACATGCCAAAGGGACCACCTGCAATGACCCACTGGTGGCCCATGAGGAACCTCTGCTGGGACAAAGAGCATCTGGAGAGCCTTGCTCAAACCTCTGCTCCAGGCAAGGCTGAGTTCAGAGTCAAGCCAGGCTGTCCCTGGCCCTATGCAGTGGACCTGAGCATCCTCCAAGGATGGAGGTTCCAGGACCTCTCGGAGCTTTGTCCCTGTGCTGCACCATGCTCATCCTGGTCTGTTTTCCCAGATGTTGCACCACTTAGGTCTATCCATGCATTCCTTGGTTTGCCTTGGGGTGCCAAGTCCCATCCAAACTCCCCAAATCATGGTGGTATGGGAAAGTCTTTGGTTTCTACTGGAGGAGGAAGGGTTGAGACTTGCTCACATCTGCCCTGTGAAGCCACTTGGTATGACTGATTTGCCAAGCAGAGGACAGATACAGTAATGTAAAAATATTCTCTTAGCAGAGATATTTTTAAGTATCAAACTAGTTGGGAGTAAATCAGAAAGTACTTATTTAAACTCCAGTTCACGCTTTTATGATTGTAAAACCATTTTCCCTTTTTTTCCTTTGTTTTCAATTAAAAACAGGATTTAGGTTTTTGCTTTTCACTAGAATAAAAGTAATTGGCAAAGATAATACTATTGTGGGAATGGAAGCACCTTTCAGCCCATCGCTAGAAGCAGCAAATATTTACCAGCTGGCTCTGAGGATGAATTGGAGCCTGATGTGGAGAGCATGGACTTGGTCCTGCCTGCAGCTTTGCTAACTTCATCAAATCACACCAGCTTCACTTTATGGTTATTTTTTTTCTCTAAAATGCAGTATTCCTGGGGGAAAAAAGATTGTCTTCTGAAGCTGGCACTTTTGCATAGTTTATTTAAAAGAAATTCTGCTTGGCTGAGCCCAGGGATTCAGGCAGGTCACTCAAGCTCTGGTCTGACCATCTAGCTCAGGTTCCCCACTCCAGCCTTCCTCCTTCCTTGTCTCTTCATCCAGAAAAGTTGCACACACGAAGCCATTCCCAGGGTAAACCTTCTGCTAAGTTTGCAGTGGAATCACAACCATGCATCACAGGGAGATGTGAACTGTGGCCCTTCCACCAAAACTACTGGAGGGGATGGAAAGGAAAACAGGTGGAGAACAGCTCAAAGAGGAGCTGACACCAGCAGAAGTGCTACTGCTCTGTGCTGCCCCATGCTAGAGGTTACATCCCTGTGTATCCACTCTGAGGGTACTCTGTAAACCACACCAAAAGCTTCATGCTTCACTTCTGATGAAGCTGATTCGGGAGGAACCACACAAGCCCACAGCCAACCCTGGGCGGCGAGGGTGAGTGTGAGCACATGACCTCTTGAGCTGGGCAGTGCAGGTTGGTAACAGCCCCTGATTTGTGTCTTTATTGCCTTTCTCACAACCTTGCCTAAAGTATTTTCCTTGGGACATGCTGGAAATTGTCTCTGGTGCAAATAATACCACAACGATGGCATGGCACAGAGCAGGGGTCTAAACAGAGGAATACTAATGGCCAAGAAAAAGATCAGCAACAAACCCTCTTTCATTTCCTTCACTGTCCACTCTGACAGCAGTTAAAGGTGAAGCCATCAAGGAAAATGGGGACCCTGTCTTCGGCATGATGGGAGCTGAGAGGTGACCCATCACTCTGAGTGTTCCCAGCTCTGCTGCTGGGGGTTTATGTCGGTAAAAGTGATCCTTTGGGTCACCTCCCACCTTATCCTCTTGTCTGGTCCATGAACAGCATCTCCTGGTGGGGCCCAGCCCATCATGCAGAGAGGGGCTCAGCCCCACTGGAGAGGGGGCTTGGTCAGCGAGCGCTGCGGAAGCAACTGTAATGTGGATAAAAAAGTAGGAATAAGGGGAAAAAAAATAAAGCTACTGAAATTGAGCAGTGGGTGACACTCTGAGAGGAAGAAAAAGCCTCAAACTTTAAAGGCAGCATTAAAACAGGGCATGCAGAAAGTGAAGTCAATTAGGCAAAAGAATCGTTTGCTGACGGAGGTCGCCGGGCCGAATTCCTGAAAGGATTCATGAATCGACTAAAAATACCCTTGGGATAGTTTGAGCACGGACTGAGTTACTGAAGGGCAATGCCCCAAATGACCCAGGAGACCCTTTCCAATCCTACAGTATAAACAATGACGCTATTAACATTTGTACTAAGTACCTGCTCGGGCTCCTCGCCTGCCACCACGGCTCCCACCCAGAGCAGGAGCAGAGGCTGTGAGATGTGCTCTGCTCCCTACCTTAGCCTGGAGAGCATCCTTTAGGTCCCAAGCAATTGCTCTGGTTTCTTTCCCTAAACCCATCCCCCCTGTAGACAGGGAATTACGGGAAACCCTGGTGGCAATGGTAGGAGAGGTGAGAGGCCAGAAAGATCAGTGTGGAAAAGCCTGGCAGAAACCCCACAGAGCTGAAAAGAACAACAGGAAGGCTGGAGAATATCACTGGTGAGAGGAGAGACTCAGGGCACGGGGACCGTGGTGGCCATGTCATGCCAAGGAGGTGCTTGCAGGGCACCAGGGGACAAGCTGGGGGATTCGCAGACATCTATTTACAAACAAAGGCACCTACACATGAGGGAACAACAAAAAAAAGCCAGGTGGAGTTTGGATACCACACCAGGAGATGCAGAAGGACCACAGGACCCACCAAGACCCTCCAGGTGACCTTTGCCATTGGGAGGAGTTATCGGTGCACAGAGCCTGCATGGGGCAGGGACCAGGTGGGGAGTGTTGTATTGACTGTGGTGGGGGAAAAGCTGGTTTGTAATTAGCTGTTTCTCCTTCCCTTAACATCCCTGACGACGAGACCTGCAGCAGTGACACCCCATGGGGTCACCGTTGGGCACTGTCCTGGGAGGTGGCAGAGCACTGCTGTACCTTGTGTAGGTGTACAGGTCTGGGTTTAATGTGCAGGCAGACCTCTGGCCCTAAATCTGTAACTTGTGGTTCAGGTACTGAGGATGGAAATGAAAACAAGGTGAGATAAAAACACGCGCTATCAAAACTTAATTATGCATCCACAGGCTGAGGCTCATTATTCATCCTCCAACCTGGAAACAAATTAGTCTAATGAAGCCATGAGTTAAAATGGGGAAAGGATGTAAGGGCTGGGGAATATTTGTGTCTGTGCTCGAGTGTAGAAACCAGCACTGAGCTCTGGGTGTGACATTTGTCACCGGAACCAGGTGCTTCCTACATGTGCTGTGTGCAGGACCTGGGTTTGGCTAATAGCAGGTTACAGTTGCTCCTAAGTGGGAATGTGGAGTCGTTAGAGACCAGCGAAATGTGGGGGGTCAGTGGGGGTTCATCACACCCAGAAGCCGTGGGTCTAAAGAAACCCAGACACTAGTGGCAGCTGCCATGGAGTCAACACATGAAGTCCTGGCACAGGTCCCCTGGTGACAGTCAGCATAGCCCCATGGAGAGTGTGGCTCCAGTGACCTCTGGTAAACGCAGAACCAAATCCCAGGGCTGGGAAGAAAAGAAACTGATAACTAACTACAGTGGGATGGCAGCTCTATGACTTTATTGCACAAGCAGTTAAGAAGCTGAAGACTATAATTAAACTGCCTGGGAATGTATAATCACAGTGAGGAAGGCCTTTTGTCCTGCTCTTTCCCTGCAGAATTTGGGGAGAAATCAAATTACATCATAGGAAAGGGACCTGATAGGCGTTAATCCCTATGTGCTGTCTGCTGCACCGCCCAGCACCGGTTGCTTTGGACACCTATAAAAGCCACCCATAAACTATAACTCCTGGCTCAAGTGGGAGAAGGCTGGGTTTGGGGATAGCAAGGAGCTTATCTGCAGCACGCTGGTGATATATAGTCCGGGTCTGAGCTCTGCAGCAGAGCGCAAAAGGTTCAAGTGACCTAGTAAAGACCGTGCCAGTACCAGAGAACAGGTCCCCACAGGCCCCCAGCTGAGCCATTCTCACTGCTTTATTCTGTCGCTCCCATCCTAATGTGTTTAACTATAAATGACCCCTTTATTTTTCATATCTCCATTTCATTTTTCCCCATTCTTCCAAGGAAGCAGTAAAACAGGGAAGCCAAGAAGCAGAGCTCTTATTGTAAAGCTGGTGGTGACACAGAACAATCCTGGGGACCTCGCAGCTCATGTTGGACATTTGTATAATCACAAGGAAGCTTTGGGCTTCTCCTCGGAGACTCAAGCCCTAATCCTGCTCCCATTTGAGCTCAGTACCATTTCCAGTCTTACTGGGTGTTTTATTCCCTGCTGTCCTGGGGATCATCACAAGGATGGCAGAGCTGGGGGTGAAGACAAGCCAGTGGAGCAGAGTCCCCCACAAACACAGCCACTCCATTGTGCTCTTTGTTTCCGATATGCAGAAGATGCTCAGCCACCCTGGGCAGAAGGACAACAGTTTGCTGTTTATTAGTATAATTTTTAAAGGTGCCTCATTGTATTTATTTGCTGTGTGGTTAAACATTTATTATTTATATTTAATTTTCCCGGACTCAAAGGGGCATCACTGGTGGCTGAGTGTCTGCAGATTCAGTGCAGCTCCTTCACACACTTATTTATGTAACCTTGGCCTCCCCCGAGGGGCTCCCGTTTCACTATGTGCCATCGGCCTCTTAATTGGCCTCACAGATCACGCCTTCTCCTCCGGCTCACCCAGGTCCCCACCACCCGTAATTTCTACGATATTAAATGTGGTGGAAACAAAAGAGTTCAGTAAATTAAAGTCAGGAAGTTTCCTATCGCTCCTGTACCTTCGCCTTCAATTCCCTCTCCTGGAGCCATGGCCAGATTGGGGTCATGGCGATGGGTCTGGAGGGCTCGGAGGAGGACCAGGCTGTGTCCTGGGCAGGAGATGGACATGCTGGCCCGTGTGCCCGGCTGTCAGCTTGTCTGGCTTCCCACCCCACCGCGCCTTCTTGATCAGAGCGTTTGGCACTAATTAGACTCCAAGCAGCTGATTAACCTGCAAGGGATGTATAAAGCTGTTTTCACAACAAGACACTACGAGAGGGGCAGGATTCTCTCCTTGGGATGCTTTCGTGCAGCCCATCCAGCCCCCTGGCTGGGGGTGGTGGAAGACATCCTCTGCCTCTGAGCCACCCCAAAGGCATCTCTCCTCACTCAAGTACTGTGGCTCTTGCCCAGCTAAAGGTTTGGGTACCAAGCTGCTGGGACAGCCAGGCTGGGCCCCCTGTGAGGGTACAGGCTCTGGGGTCTGAAGATTAAATTTTCAGAGCCAGGGAGACCAGAAACTCCCATTGACTTTCCCTGAGAAGTGAAACCACATCAAGGTGATGGCTTTGGATATTCTTTTTGTGAACCTGCCCCCCCCTTCCCCTCCCCCAACAAGGTACCCCAAGCACCTTTGGTGTGCAGTGTGGGGTGGACATCTGACACCCCATTTCCCTTCCAGCCACCAGCTGTGGTGCTTCATGGACCAATCATCCTGGGGTTCATTCACACATGGAGCAGAAGAGGCATTTACAGCTGATAAACTTTAGGCAATACAGCCCCTGTAGCAAGGAGTTCCATGCGTCAGTGAGAAAGGAAAGGCATCTGGAAAACTCGGCCAAATGAGGCTTTCAGTGGGGTAACTAAATCCTCCAGTGAAGGGGGTTGATACCCTGGTATATGTTTTTACTCAGTTGCCAGCTGTTTGGGTTTAAAAACAAACTTCACTCTCATATGTACAGCTATTTCAACATTAAAGGTTTGATACCTTCTCCTTAAGTATATCAGAGGCTACACTTGGAGATAGAGTTGGAGAGTAAACATTTTTATGCAGGAGCTGTCATCTGTGAGTAATCACAGACCTAATTGAAGCTGGCCAGCCTATTAAATAAACATTCAGCGTAAACGAGGGAGCAAAGAAATACCCTTTAGTTTGGCAATAGTCGAAATGATGGAAACTGGGACCTGAGTCAGGGACTGGGGTGATGGGCTTGGAGTAGTCGGAGTGGCAGGGAGGGAGGTCTGGTGTGTTCCCCCCCCTAATCCTGGCAGCATGCTGCAAAGCAGCAAGGACCAGAAAGCATCATCATATGGTTTTGGAGGGAGAGCAAGGAGAGAGCTTGGGGCGCTGGCCACAGCAGCCTGGGGTTTGGGGCAAGGAGGCTGCAGTCTCAAGGAGTCTGGCTTTGCAGCATCCAGGGAAACATGACTTCCCCCACCTACTGTTAACAGCCAGGCGAGCGCTGGTGAAACAGCCTAAGAGAAATCATCCTCCCAGCATCAAACACCGCCTCATCACCCCACTGCAACGGGCAACGATACAATCTCGCAGCATTTCTTGTGTTCCTTGGGGAACCACCTAATCCTTCTTGTTGTCTGCCCGTTTTTCCTTGTCCTTGGGAATTTCACCTAAGGAGAAGGCTGTCGCTTCTGAGAGAGCAGCACTGGCTGCTTGGGGGCTCTCACAGCCTGCTGCGGTGCCACAAGAGGTGCTGGGTGCCATGAGCGGTGCTGAGCCAAGGCTGGGGGGCCACGTAAGGCACAAAGAGGCCCATTTTCAGCCCAGCGAACCTCGCAGCATCCTGCCCCTCTTCCACCCCCTCGCCAGATGTTGCGCGGGTGTGTGCGAGCGGCGCTGCCTCTTTGGGAGGTGATGAGAAGAGGGTGATGCACCGAAGTGACATGCTCAATTTCCCTCCAAGATGGTGCAGCCACGAGAACATTTTTCCTGCTGATGGCGTCCATGTGTCTCTCCCTTTTCACTGGAGCTCTGTTGCACGCTGGGATGTGGTAGGAGCGTGTGTGCACCTTCTGTTCCCCGAGCCATCCCTGCCTTTCTGTGCAGGACGAGGTGCCTGGGCCTTCCGTGGTTAGTTTAAGAAAAACACTCTCCCAGTGATCAGTGCCTGTATGAAGTAGATGTATGGTTTCAATTCTGTCCTTGAGCCATGGATCATTTAATGTTGTCAACACATATACATCCTTCTCAAACATCCCACTGAGAATTTCTAGGGACTGTAGGCAGCTCAAAGCTGGCGTTACAGCAGCAGCTTCGGATTTGCTTTCAGATCCACGCGCATTTTTTAATACTAAAGCTTGCATAATTGCTGCTGAATTTCCAAGCAACTCCTTCAAAGGGGCAGAGGCACGTTAGCAGTAGGAGCTACTGGTGGTGGAGCAAGAACAAGGCCTGTTGTTGGCTTACGGTTTGCTGGCAGCGGCTCAGAGATGATGTTTGAGGAGCTCTGGAGAAGGGTGGGACCTCCCAGCTCGGCATGTGTCTGAGCACGTCTTCTTCCTGACCGTGGGGCAGCTGGGATGCTCCTGCCAAACAGCCAGTGATGCTAGGTGCCTGCATTAAAAGCACTTTAGTGCTGCACTTACCTTGCCAGGGAAGCTTGCACTGACATTGAAAAGTGGGATGGGGCACTGCCTGCCTGGGGTTTTTTTTGGGCTGGGTGGGGTTGTTTTTTTTGGTGTGGGCTGTATGTGCCTAGAAGCACAGTGAGATGCTCTGTGCAATCAAGATGACCTGGCAGGTGAAGGGCTCATCACAGGGCTGATGGAGGCAAAGCTATAAAAGGGAAGATTCCTCAGTGTAAGAGAAGCATTTCTTGATCTTTCCCAGCTGGGGGAAATGGAGTTGTGGCTGGGTGGGGATTAGTACCTTCTGTGCCTGAGTGTTGCAGTGTCTCTGCTGCCCAAGCCATGGAGGTGGGAAGCGTGCTGCTGGGCTATGGCAGTGGCATCGAGCTCTGCTTGGGATACCCATCCCCACAGGGGTCAGTCCCCTCCTGGTGAAGGGCAGTGATGACTCCAGGGAGTGTGTTGTCTCTTTGTTAGCTGCCAGCTGCTCTCTGTGTGCTGGGGGAAGAGCCTGATGTGAGGTAGGGATGTCTGCTGGCTGGAATATGAGACCAGGAGGCCGTGGGCTGCTGTAGAACCTGCAGCAGCTGGTGGCTGCTGAGAGGTGTGGGTCAAGCTGGGTTCCCAAAGGCTCCTTGTGCCTTAGGAAATGTAGGAGCACTGTGAGTGGGAAAGGCTCCTTGAATGCACACTCAGCATCAGGGCTTGGGGCTGCAGGGCTCTGCTGCAGACATGGGAGGCAGCTCCTTCCCTCCTGAGGAAGGGAATTTCTGGGACCCAAGGCATCCCCTAGTACCAAGGGGGCTGTCCCTCCTCCATCCCCCTGCCAGCTGCAGAGCCCTGAGCAACACCTCATCAAAGGTACCTGGTCAGCCAAACTCCATTTACCAATCTCTGTATTTATTATATTGGAGCCCAGGGTAATTACTTTACAACTCTGAACATTACATATCATTTGTCTTATTCCAGTAGGTCCAAATCTTTATGAATTTTATCTGATGCTTGCTCCCTTCAATTATCTGCCATCAGAAAAAGTTTACTGGGGCTGCAGAAATATCAATTTTCTGGAGGTCGCAATGTGTTTCCTCTCCACCTCTGTGATTTACACACTCACGTTCCCTGATTAGAAAGAAAAATGGCTAATAGGAGAAATATTCATGCAAAATCGATACTGAATAAGATGCTGCCACCTTTTGGCTTAACCTAATTCTACATCTGGGGCCAAATTCAGCCCTGGTGTAACTGTTTTGCTGGGAGAGGAGCTACAGCTGCTCCGGGGTTGGTTTTGAGGGATGGAGCTGGATGGGGAGATCTGGGGCTGTGAACTGGGCAAGGGGAGGTGATGCTGTGGGGTTTGCAGGCAGGAAGTTTTCCATGGCTTTGCTTCTGCGACAGAAACGTCCTTCTTGCCCAATACAGAGCTGAAGCAGAGGTTCCCAGCAGGTTTCTTTCTCCCTCCAGCCACCCAGGAGGTGTTTGTGGACCAGCGCTGGGCTGTGGGTTTGTGTCCATCCTGATGTGCTACGAGAGAGGGTCTGGGATCCCAGGAGACTTGAGCCTGGGGGTTAGACATTCACCTGAGCTGTTGGGCAACCTCCACCCTGCCCATCCACAGCGTGGTCAGACCATACACAGCAGCAGGACTGAGTCGCCACGCTGCCTGGCTCAGGAGCTATTTAATGTGCTTATTCTTCAGTTACACCTCATGCAACGGGCTGCAGAGCCCAAGTGCTGCTGTGCTTTCAGAAGGAAACCAAAGCACCTTTAATTTTTGCCCTGAAGAGATTCCGAAGCGCTGCTGCAGCGCAATCACAACGCTGCTCCAGCTCCTTGCCCAATGACACAGGGTTTTTTTTTTTCCCCAGCTGAATACCAGCAAGCACGTGGCTAAAAGCACTCTGGATTCTGTGGTTTGTGGGGTTTCCAGCAGAACTTGCTATTTCTCTCCTATCTTGCCCCTTTGTTTCCCTGAGTCCAGGGCAGAGCCTGAATTCGGGCATCGCCACCTGGGTTTCCTTTGCTGTCTTCCCAAAGGAACTTGTCTGAATAAATTGAATTGGCAAATGTATTGTTCAAGTGCAGAGAGTTGTGTCAGGAATAATGTAAGTATTACCAGGCTCTATTCAGCACTGAGCAAGCTGCTGGGGACAGCGGGCAGAGACAGGAGTGCTCCCTTTGAGCAGCTCCCTCTGTTTCTGCTTCACAAAAGAAGCCCATGGGTTTTGTGGGGGGGTTATTTTTTTGGCTGGTTGCTCCATGTTCTAAAGCAAGAGCAGAAGGAGCTGCTAGGAGCTTCCTCAGTGCGTGGAGAAACTCTCCCCTGATGGGGAGTTTTCCACTAGTGGGTTCCTGTGGGCTGTACTCAAGTTTCCTTCGCTGGGTGAGACTTGGGTGCAGTGGTCACCTTGTTTTCCATGGAGCAGCTGAGTGCTCAGTCCCCACGATGCCAACATTAGGCCTGTGTCAGTAGCTTTCAGGTCAGGCCAGGGTAGGTCTTGGGGATGCTCCTCCCAAGCAGAACAGGGCATTCAGCTGCAGGGCTGTGGTGAAGGACCTCAAGGGCTGGGTTAGCCTGTGGAAACTCAGCAACAAGGAGCTCAGGAGCATCATCCAGACAATAGCTGGGTGTTGGGCAGGTTCTTTGGGATGGAGACTGTCACCCCCTGTGTTTCTTTGCTGTGCTCTGGGGTACAGGCATGGCTATCTTTGAGGTCCCTTCTGTCATTAGTGCTGCTAGTCCAGGGTCCAAATTCAGAGGCTGTAAAATTTCATTTAAAATCATTTTGATCAAAGCTCTCTCTTGGAAGCCCTTGCTGCTCCTCTCTCAGGTCTTCTCACTGTACTCGGGTGTTATCTCCATCCCCCTCACTGCCAGTCCCCATGCCCACTGGTAACTTCCAGCTTTTCTAGTCTGGTAGGTGAGTGCTGATGAGCCCAACTCCTGCCCCAAGTGCAAACTGGCTGCTCTGAACAACAGCTTTCCTGGCATGCAACAGCTCTCCTCCCCTATGAGGCAGTTCTCCTCCCCCATGTCCTCACCAGAGGATGAGAAGCTCCCCTGGCTCTTCCAGCCTGCTTGCACCAGAGTTTCATCACAAGGTAGGATGCAAAGATGAAAAAAACTTGTAAATCCACTCCCATCCCCTAGTGAAAAGGAGATGTGAGCCCATGAGTGTGGTGCTCAGAAGAGTTTGTGCTAATGACTTGGTATCTCTGTTCAGCAGGTGTTTGAGGGGACAGCCATGGGTTGGGGCTGAAACCAGGACTGCCAGCATGTACCCCAAAAAGGATCTGAGAAGAATGTAGGGATGTAGTGTGGGAATCACACCCCAGAAAACTGTTCTGTTGCTCCTTCCTGCAGGATGCTCTTAAGGTCCCAAGATAGAGGTCACCTGAATGTGCCAAGACACGAGGGTCTGAGCTCTCCAGGGATATGGGCCTGATTGAATCGTCCCTACCTTGGCGTGATCAAGCTCTATGGGAGAAACAAGCTCTCCTGCCTGCAGGTCCCTGGAGGGTCAGGGCACAGCCAGCACACACCAGCCAGGTACAACTACCACTGTGACACTGATGTCTCTCCCTGTGTCAACAAGTGACTGTGACAGCAGGGGCAGGAGCCCCGGAGCCCCCCGAGAAGGGCTGTAACCAGCAGGACCCAGCTCTGCAAACCTGGCTGTAGGGTGACCAGATCTCTGCAGGAGATGCAGAAGGCTCACAGGTGAGTGGTCCTGCTGGGAGGATGCTCCATGGGACAGGGCAGTGGCACCATCTCCCCCCTCAGCTGGGTCTGACAGCAGGAAGGGCTACCCAGGTATTTAAAAAAAAAGCACCCTGGGGAGGATTTTCACGCTGGGGCTTCTCAGAGGCCCCTGGCCCTGCCAGGTGAGCAGGGTCCTGCAGCAGCTCCTGGGCTGCAGAGGTGACCCCGCCGTGCGGGTTAGCAGTGACATGGTGCCACCTCGTGGCACGCAGCTCCGAGTGTCACACGGGCTGGTGGGGTGGACAGCTTTGCAAGGGGAGCATCACTCTGCGGGTGGTCCATCACCTCCCAGGGCTGCCTGGTGCCTCCAAGGATGTGGGCTTGTAAGGCCACCAGTAAGTGTGTGGTTGGGATTGGCGGGTGAGAGAAATACTCTGCCCAGCTAGTCAGAGTAGAGTCTGCAGAGCAGGTAATGACCCAAACTCATGCAGTCCAGCTCAGAGCCATCGCCTCTAGAGATGATTTCTGTAGGACTGTGTGCCTGCTATAGGATCCATGCATTAAGAGGGTCTCCTCCCCTGTTTAGCTATTCACCCCAGGACCCATCCTTTTCCCCCTGGTTGCCAACTTATACCAGGACTCCCCTGACCACCCTCCCCTGCTAACCCACACGAGACCCACTCATCTACACCAGGAACGGGTTTGGTCCCGTTGGGTACCTACAGTATAACCCAAACCCCATTTGTGAGGGTGTAGGTTTGTTTCTTAGTGCTCCAAAATTGGGGGATTTCTCTGTTTACCTACATTAAACAAAACAAAAAGAAAGGCAATGCTGAGGTTTGATACTGCTCTTAAATCATCATTGGTTGAAGTACCAAGATGTACTTCTTGAACTCGGTTCTGCTTGAAGTACCAAGACTCTACTGACTCTACTCATCACTGGCTGAAGTACTGATGATGGGTAGAGTTGGTAGAGTCTCAGTTTCCATGCTTTAATCTGAAACCAGCAATGCATCGAGGAGGACTTGGGGTCTAAACTCCTTTGCTACTTGATGGCATCATGTGAGCACCTAGGAAACCTGGGGCTTGGTGGTGGCAGAATGGATCCTGTTGTGCCATTTGCAGCATGGACTGAACAAAAGGGCAGTTGTTATCCTGGGGAAGTTCTGCCACTGAGGCTCTAATCTGTTTTGTGCTCAGTATCAGCAGCTGAGGCTGTAAGATGACATCAGTGTCTGATCTGTGACCAGAAATCACCTGATAAAGGATTTATTTTCCCACTACTCTTAGAAAGGCTGCTGCAACATGTCCCACCCTTTGAGATCACCTTTTTGGAGCTACAAGCCCTCAGTACCTGTCCTGCTGCCAGCTCAGCTGGTACCTGTGTTCTTTCCTTCTGTGGTGGGACATTCCCCACCAGCAAAGCAAAAGGTTCCCATGCACTGGTTGGTTTGAGTGTGTGTGTGTGGTTGGGTTGTTGTTTGGTTGGTTATGTTTTGTTTTGTTCCTCCTATCCAGCACACAGTGATATGGAAGAAGGAAAAGCCTCTCCTTTCTAAAAGGAGTGCTCTAAAAAGGAGTTGGAGACATGATGAGCATCAGAAGCAGTGGGAGATACGGAGGGTTTAAACCTCTAAAACGCTGACCCTGAGGTTTTCCCTGGCTGGGGAGCTGGGGATTAGAAGAACTTGGTCTTTAATTGAAGTTCAGTCCACAGAGTAAAGCTTTTTTTTGTTCTATATACCCTGAGGAGAGAATTCAACGTTCTCATACAGGTATATATCACCAAAAATTACCCATCAGAGGAGGCCCTTCTCAGTTTACTTCACCGTTCAGGAAGGGGGGTTTAAACAAGAGGCTCTTCTATCACAGAAGTGAGCTCACGCTGATGCAGCAGTATCTCTGTAAATCCAGCAGTGCAACAGTGGCCAGCGATGAGCCCTTAGGCACTCAGTGAGGATTTGCCAAGGAGCCTAAGGGCTGATACACACTTGAAACTCAGCAGGCTACAGGTGCCTAAATGCACTGGGCTGCTGGGAAAATCCCAGCCTTTGAAGCTAAAGTAGGCTCTAAGAAAAATGTCAACACCCCCTCCCACCCCCCCCACCCCCAAATTTAAAATAAGAGAAGTCAGGCTGAGGCTGCTGTGAAGGCAAAGGATGCTCTGGGTTTTGCACCTGAAACAAGGTGGTGGGAGGTGGCCACCAAAGGCAACTGAGAGGGTCCAGCAGCAGGTCGGGTTGGGGCTCAGAAGAGCTCCATCACCATTGTCTCCCACCCTGTCAGGAACTGTAGGATGGCACCTCCGAGCCATTTCCAAACCAGTGGGTGTCTGCTGGAGCAGGAGTGATCCAGATGGAGACATCTGCCTTGTGGGAGTGTGTGAGGAAAACAGTAAAAGCACCTCCTTTTTTTTTTTTTTTCCATGGAGAAGAATCACAGGACATTAAAAGTTGGGGAACTCATCTTCATTATTTCTCTTTTAAAGTTACTTATGAATTGAGAATGGCTCTGCTCATATTTCTCTTTTATTTGCTATCTCCCCGGGCTGAAGTGTTGCCTATTTATCTTACAGATTAGGTTACTTTTTATGGGGTTCTTGCTATTATATTTCACCTCTAACTTTGTTAGTTTGTGTTTGATATTAAATTATGTTGAATAAAACGCGTGGCTCAAGGACATTTTTCAGCTCCATCCCGAAATGAGGATCTTAATCCTGTTTCTGGGTCTGCCCCTGTAGCCCAGCCCATGGGGACAGGATTGGGGACGGAAGAAGGGCAGCAGAGGAGTGTTTATATCAACTGTGGACTTTGCAGGGTGAAGAGGCAGGAGAATCGTGCCTGTAAACCCAGTTTGATTCATGTACAGCGATTCTGGAGGCATCTCCTTAGAAATGGGTTCTAATAATATTGACATCATCACAAGATAAGATCCGGGACTCGTTAAATCACAGCCTCACAACTCGGTGCTCCTTTGGGGATTAGGAGAAGTCGCTGAGCTGTCACTCTAAAGCTGATCACGGGCTCGTTTAACTATGTCATCCCATAAGACAGCCCTTTCAATTATGTCAACCTGTCTGCTCTCCCTAGACTCTAATTTTAGAGCAGCAGTAGCTAATATTCTTGGAAAACCGATCCGCCTCCACAGATCTCTCCTCTCTGCCTGCTGCTGTTAACGGAGTATCCTGTGGGGAGATCGGACTGCTTTACTTCCCCTCCTGTAATAAACCTAATAAAAATAGGTACCATTAGGTTCCTTTGTGTGTGGTCTCTTTAAGACACTTATCTGAGCTATGTAATGGAGATGTCACGTCTCGTCCACAGAGGGATCTGGCAGCACCACAGGGTCATTGCAATAAAAATAAAATTCAGTTTTAAGAGCCTGGTACGAAATTATGAGCCTAAAAGCAGGATGAGGATGGGATTGGAGTTCAGAGACCTGGGAGAGGCAAATGTGAGCTGGAGTCACCCGAATGTGAAAGCTGCTGAGGTGGCTCTGCAGCGGGCACAGCAAGTGGGGTGCTCCCAGGTGGAGCAGGTGATGGGGTGGCCCCGGGGTCCTCAGGGACAGGGGACTTGTCTGGGTCTGCTGGATGGTGAGTTTGGGTGGAGAGCAGGTGGATGGACCCGTGCTGCCCATTAAATGCACCGCGGTGGGAAGGGGACCACCTTGCCCTGGGAGATGGGATGGAGTCAGCCACACCTCTGGCTCCCCATCCATGCTGTGGCTGTAGCTGGCAGCAATGCAGGACCACCGCCCCACAAATGTCCCCCTGTCCTTGCAGGCTGGCAGCACAGGAGGAAATGAAGCTGCTTGGCTTCCTGTTTGGGTTTTCCATGGTGTCTGTTGTGGCATACACAAGCAGCAAGGACTTTCTCCAGCCGTGCAATCAGAACTGCCACGACAGAGGGGATAGGAAAAGCCTTCAAGGATCTCTCTTCTGGGCAGCATGACAGTCCCCTTGGCTGAGTCAAGTGTCCCTTGGCCATTGCTCCTTCATGCTGGGTTGGACTGGCCATGCTGGAGGACAGTGGTGTGCAGGTTTGAGGCCGTCAGAGATTTTGTTTTCTGAAGAGCAACTCAACAGCCCTTGAGGTTTGAAGGAGCAGACATCTGTGAAGCTGAGGAAGGCTGTGATCCTCCTCAGAGGTGTTTTATTCCCCCTTTAGGATGCGGTGTGGGTCCTAAGGCACTGGTGAGGTGGGGTGGGTGGTGGTGTTAAACCCCCTGCGGGTCACCAAGAGGCAATCCCAGGTCTCATGGGAAAGGGCAGGAAGGAACAAAGAGCAGAGCCACAGGACAAAGCAATACCCCTCCTCTCCAAAAAAGACGAGAAAAGGAGTAAAACAGACAGAGGGAAAAACAGGAGGCAGAGAGGCCATGCAGAGACAAGGGAGGGAGGTGACCTCCATCCGTCTCACCCAGCATCCCCACGCTGGTGGCCAAGGCCGGGCTCCCCCTTTGATGGAGTTATATAAAACCCACAGGCCACAGGCTGTGGGGGAAGGCTACCTCCCCCAGACTCCAGCAGGTTAGTTACACGTAGCTTTCCTTCCAGAAATCCACGTTGGCTGCCCCTAATCAAATTCTGCTTCTCAAGCAATTTCCCTTGCTAATTCCTCCCGAATCAGTTCTAACCCACCTATCCCCCTTGTCGCTAAGCTAGCCAGCCTCTAATCACACGCCGCGCTGTGTGATCCTTCCCTGACTGATACAGGGTTCGGCACTTCCCTCTGGCTCTCAGCAGCCTAACCTGTCAGGAGCAACCTGCTAAAAATATCACTAAAGACCTCAGCTAATTTCTAATCCTCGTTTCTATTAAGACGGCTGCCTGTCCTATGTGGGTTTCCAGGCTTGGGATTTACAGTCTTCCTTAAGAGCATCTAATCTGCGCAGAGCCATTCCTGTTGTTATCCATACGGAAACTCCTCCCTTTCCCCACCATAAAACATGATCCCTTTGGCAGCAGCTCTCCAGTCTGCAGGGTAGCATCAGCCAGGGAAGACACCGTGTGATTCCTCTCTGCCTAGCTCGCCCCGATGCTTTTTGGGGAGCCTTCTTGGGGAGGTTGCTGGGGTCCCACTCCTCCTGGGCGCTGGGTAGGTGCTTTGTGTGAGGACAAGAAGCCCACCAGCTCAGCAGGGCAGCTGGCTTGCTTTGGACTTCCCAAGCTCTTGAGTGTTGTGCAAACAGTGCAACGGATGGTGTAGAGATGCTCAATGGAGCAAAGGTCTTGGAGGGCCTCCTGTAACTGGGCTTTCTATTATTGCTCATATTTTGGTATTTTTTGCTGGTTCCTTTCCAAATCTCCCCCATCCCCAACTCTCAAAACCAACTGGGTCAAAAGAACCAGCAAAGAGGGAGAGGTGGGGAGACTGCCATGCTCTGGTGGCCCCCCACCATCCTGGCAGACACCAGGTAGCTGGCTCAGCTCAGGCAAGGGAAATCCTTTGAGCCACATGCCACCGGCCAAGGAACCTGGTAGAAGATGCTGCATGATGGCACTGGTACCAGGTACCAGGCAGGTAGAAGATGCTGCATGATGGCACTGGTACCTGGTACCAGGCAGGTAGAAGATCCTGCATGATGGCACTGGTACCTGGTACCAGGTAGGTCTGCCTGCTAGAAGGAGTGCTGACTATGAAGGCTCCCCCCAGGCTTGCATCAAACACGACTTGAGGGGCAGGTTCTACCAGCAGAAGGGCAGTTGCAGGCTGAGGATGGGACCATTGGTGGATGAACAGTGTGACATCTGATGGAAACATCTACCACCGCTGCACAACACTCTTCTAGCATGCAGCCTGACAACGGTGGCTCTAGCTCACACCTTCAAAGCAGCGTCAGCCTGGTCCCTTTGGCTGCTGGGGGTACAGGCACAGTGAGAAGAAACCCTGTAAGGACAACACTGCTTTGAAGGCCAGGGAAACTTTCACACTAGGAACTCAAAACTGTCTTTTCCCCATGAGAGCAGCAGGGTTGTGGGGCAGCCTTCTGGTGGGACCAAACTGCTTTTGACATTGGGTTAGGTTTGTTTACGAAGGGAATTAGGTGAAGTAGTTATATGTTTAATGGAAGCTTGAGTTAAATGACCCAGGTCTCACATCACTCTCCAAAGACTGACTAGAGCCATAGCAGGGGGGCAGAACTTGATCTGCTTGGCACAGCACTGCCTTCCACACCGCTTCCAGAGCTGAGCTGGCATCTCCCTGTCCCCACATCACATCCCCAGGGTGTCCCCAGGGTGAGGTGTAGGTGCTCCTGGCATAGACTTGGCAGGGCTGTCAGAGAAGAACCCATGCAAGCACCATGCAAGCAAGTGCCACAGCAGAGGAGCTGACATCAATTTGCCCATCACAAACCAAGGGCCTGCAGCAGACAGCAGTGGTCTGTCAGTGCAGCTTCTCTTTGGAGGAAGGGCTTTAAGTGAGGATCTTGGGTAATTTTATGGGTCCAGGTGGGAAAATTGGTATGTGTGGGAAGGGCTGATGATGTGGCATCGTTTAATGCAGCAGGACTGTGCTGTCAGGGAGATCCTAACACCGCTGTGGCTGGCTGTAACCTGGCACACACAGCAGGAGCCACATGAATGCCGTGTGACATGGAAGTGAGTGGCACATGCTGTTCCCAGGCTTTGGCAGCACAAACTGGCCTTTGCAGCCAGTCTCCACGTGCCTTCCTGAAGCTCCTCTTCCATCTTGCTGCTCCATTCTGCACCCGAGTCACGTCCCAGGGAAGAAAGCCAGGTGTTTTCTGGAGAGAGCAGAGGCCAAGCAACATTTTGTCACTTTCAACCCGGTGAGAAAGGTCATTAAATCCACAGCCCTCCCCCCCTCTGTGTCGCACATTCAAGCACCCACATTGCTAAAGTACACCTTGACCCTGAGGCGCCTCGTTAAGGTGAGACAGGCACTTAAAAACAGAGACCGGGGCGGGGAGCGGGGGGAAAGCTTTTACTTGTTTGGCTTCTGCAAACCCAACGGCTACGCTGAGGCTGGGCTGCTGAGGCTGGGCTGCTCACACCGGCCAGCCCGGCCCACTCAAACCAGCTGCGGCCCCCCGAGCCTCAGCCACCCAAGCCAGGCAGCGCCCGCCGGAGCCCCGCAGCTGAGACGGGAGCACCTCTCTCACCGAGGCGCCAGGAGGGACGTTAAGGGACCCGGCAGCGCAGCCTCACAGCCGGAGGGACGCGGCAGCTGCCGGAGCCCCGGGGAAAAACGAAACGGAAGCGTGAGAGGCGAAGGGCCGAGAGCCCCGGTGTGCCCGGAGAGGCGAAGGGCCGAGAGCCCCGGTGTGCCCGGAGAGGCGAAGGGCCGAGAGCCCCGGTGCGCCCGGAGAGGCGAAGGGCCGAGAGCCCCGGTGCGCCCGGAGAGGCGAAGGGCCGAGAGCCCCGGTGCGCCCGGAGAGGCGAAGGGCCGAGAGCCCCGGTGCGCCCGGAGAGGCGAAGGGCCGAGAGCCCCGGTGCGCCCGGAGAGGCGAAGGGCCGAGAGCCCCGGTGCGCCCGGAGAGGCGAAGGGCCGAGAGCCCCGGTGCGCCCGGAGAGGCGAAGGGCCGAGAGCCCCGGTGCGCCCGGAGAGGCGAAGGGCCGAGAGCCCCGGTGCGCCCGGAGAGGCGAAGGGCCGAGAGCCCCGGTGCGCCCGGAGAGGCGAAGGGCCGAGAGCCCCGGTGCGCCCGGAGAGGCGAAGGGCCGAGAGCCCCGGTGCGCCCGGAGAGGCGAAGGGCCGAGAGCCCCGGTGCGCCCGGAGAGGCGAAGGGCCGAGAGCCCCGGTGCGCCCGGAGAGGCGAAGGGCCGAGAGCCCCGGTGCGCCCGGAGAGGCGAAGGGCCGAGAGCCCCGGTGCGCCCGGAGAGGCGAAGGGCCGAGAGCCCCGGTGCGCCCGGAGAGGCGAAGGGCCGAGAGCCCCGGTGCGCCCGGAGAGGCGAAGGGCCGAGAGCCCCGGTGCGCCCGGAGAGGCGAAGGGCCGAGAGCCCCGGTGCGCCCGGAGAGGCGAAGGGCCGAGAGCCCCGGTGCGCCCGGAGAGGCGAAGGGCCGAGAGCCCCGGTGCGCCCGGAGAGGCGAAGGGCCGAGAGCCCCGGTGCGCCCGGAGAGGCGAAGGGCCGAGAGCCCCGGTGCGCCCGGAGAGGCGAAGGGCCGAGAGCCCCGGTGCGCCCGGAGAGGCGAAGGGCCGAGAGCCCCGGTGCGCCCGGAGAGGCGAAGGGCCGAGAGCCCCGGTGCGCCCGGAGAGGCGAAGGGCCGAGAGCCCCGGTGCGCCCGGAGAGGCGAAGGGCCGAGAGCCCCGGTGCGCCCGGAGAGGCGAAGGGCCGAGAGCCCCGGTGCGCCCGGAGAGGCGAAGGGCCGAGAGCCCCGGTGCGCCCGGAGAGGCGAAGGGCCGAGAGCCCCGGTGCGCCCGGAGAGGCGAAGGGCCGAGAGCCCCGGTGCGCCCGGAGAGGCGAAGGGCCGAGAGCNGCTGAGTCAGCGGGAGGCGGATAAAGGCGGCGGCGCGTCCCCTCCCGGCCCAGTTCGTTGCGCCGGCGGCATGGAGCTCCCGTGGCTGGGCGAGCACTGCTCGGAGCGCGCCTGCAAGCAGCTGGGTAAGGAGCTGTCCTGGCTACTCTGCGGGGCGCGGCGGGGGGCTCTGTGCCGCCTCTTCCATCAGCAGAGGGGTG
>VZTU01005924.1:32953-56424 GCA_013400835.1 Zapornia atra | reverse complement strand
AAATGACAGAAGAAAAGGCGACTGTTTTTAATGCATAGCTGGCAATTAAAAGAACCTATTTCTGATACTGAGCCTGCCTTTAACTTCCTTCCTTTGTCCAATTCAAGCAATTTTTGCTAGGTACAATTTTGCCTGATTTGCTTTGTGATTTCTACTGATGAATCTGAATTAAAACATGCAAATCAAACACAGTAACCACTGCAAAAAATACTGGACTTGATAGACAGTTGTTGTGTGCACCATGGAGGCCCAGAGCTATTTTCTTTCTTTAGCTGTTCTAAAAAGAGCTGGAGTGCAGATGGGTCTGACTGAAAAAAGTATACAAATATATCACATGTGTGTTTATGGTCTTCTGTCCTTCTTAAATCAGGTTCTCTGCTGGCACTTCATTCTACTCCATTGTTAAATGGGTGTATTAATGGCTACAATATTTTGCAAGGAAGGGCTAAAGTCATTAAGACTTTGGGGTTCTTTTGTTTGTTTTGTTTTTTTGTTTGTTCTTTTTTTTTTCCCCTCAGAGAAAGCATTAAGGTCTGTGATGAGAAAATGCTTTATAGAGGCAATGGCATGTGTATTCATTTAAGAAACGTAAGTCCTCTAGTGTTGTATAGTAGCCTTTGGGAAGGCATCTAGGTTCAAATCTGCATTATATATAAATGTGTCTTCTATATATATGGGCCAAAATGCTACTCTGTTGGCACAAGTCTGTATATAATGTTATCTAGTAGATTGTCTTAATTTCTATTGTAACAAGCAGCCCTCTCTTTAGTGACCAAAACCACATATGTTTTCACGGTCTATTTAATTTTGAGAATATACCCCTGTTTATATTTCAAGCCCTCTTCTTAAAAACATATGTCTTTCTCAGGTTGGTTACCAAAATGACTTCTTGACAGTCTTAGTTACATACACTTCCCTTTTTCAACAAAAAGATAGTGTTAAAATCAAAAGCTTCTTGAAATTGTCAGGCACTTCACAATTCTTTACCTGAGAGCTTTGATCATTTACTTCGCTTGGTCTTTTCTCTGCTTCCTCTTCCTCTTCTGCTAGTGTTTGGTATTTATTAAACTTTCTCCTCTATTTAGAATATTTCTTGATTTTGGAAACTTTCCAGAGGGGGAAAAAATAAAAAGCTTTCTGTCAATTTTGATAAATTATTTTATTAACAGTCAAAGTGTAGTAATTTAGAATTTAGTAAATACAGGGACTATGTGAATTTTTTTGTTTGTTTGCCTGTTCTGTGTTTACATCCCAGTAAATTATTTTGCACAGATTTTCACAGAATCACAGGACTGTAGGGATTGGAAGGGACCTCAAGAGATCATTGAGTCCAGCCCCCAAAAATAATGGCTCATCTAATCAGTGTTCTTGCTGGTGTCTAATTCCAGCTTACTTCTTGTCCATCTTCTGTCTGAATATTAACCGGAGCTCTGGCAACCTTCAGTAAAAGTCTGCTACTGCCATACCTAGCAAACTTAATCAAAAAGGAGCAAGGTGACAGGTGAACACTGAGGCACTTTGCTCATTTATGAACAGATTTGACCTCATACAGAAGGTCTTTAAGGATTTAATCTCCATCATTAGAAAATACTCTGAGGGTGGGAACATCTGGAAAAAAACTGTTTGACCCACTTCAGCATACTTTGCACTGTGAAAGTTTCTATATTATTTCAGTGGCCCCTGGAGCTGCCGTTCTGGACAGCTTTGCTCAACCTGGACCTCAAAATGGCTCATCTCTACTTTTCCTTGCTCTCCCAGAATAAATTCATAATGTTGGAAGACATGAGGAAGGACTGTAAGCATATTAATGTATAGATTACTTTTGGTTAAAGAATGCTTTGCCCAGTATAGCCTGTATTCTTTCATTTCAAGACTGCCGCCTCCCAGTGCAGCCATGAAGAAATTGCTTCCTTGTCTCACCAGGAGAGTCATGATGGCAAGTACCTTGCTCGTTACTGCTATGTGGTGTATTAAAGGCAGCTGTATTGAATCATTCATTTGTGCAGTAGTTTGTGCGCAGCTTCATGAATGAAGCAGTGACCTAATGAATGAACATTCCTACTTAAAACAGACATATATATCTTTCAAGTTGTATTCCTTCATCTCGATGGGATACCTCAGCCCATTGGCTCAGTCCAAAGTAAATCCATAACATGTCATAGCTGGACAGACCTCTGATGAGATGCTTTTCAACAAGTTAGCATACTGTTAAGTCATTATTTTCAAGGTCTCTAACACAGAAGTCCCTTGTTGAACAACTTTGCTTTATTTGGCCCACTGTGTGAAGGCACGTTTGAGTGAAATTTTTAATTCCCAATTCATGAATATTATTCCAAAACAAATGTAAATCTTTGTAAGCGTTAGACTACTACTGTGCATTCTAGTAGTACATGGAAGATAATACTGTGCCCATTCTTAATCACTTAATTAAAATAATTGCTGGAACAACTTTATATAGTAGTATATAGGTAGGGTTGTTTATTTTTCTGATAAATTTGTGGGGATAGAATAAGTCATAGGGAGAGATTTTTACTGACTTGTCAATGGTGGTGAGTCTCAAAGCAATAACTTTAGTAACAAGACACTATATTCATTCCCAGTTGGACAGAGTCTTAAAGAGAACAGAGTGGAGCCATGGTGCAAGCTGCTGGCAGAGCTTGTCTAGGGATCTTCTGGCTCCATGCTGGAGAGGAAACCGAGGAGAAAGTGTTGGTTGGCTCCCTCAGCCTTGTTGAATCTAACCTGTCATATTTTTAAAGCACCCAAGCAACTGTGGGTGTCTTTTGGAGGAAGTAATTGCTTTTAGCATTCTTTTCCTATTGCTTTCTGACCATCTCCTTACTTTCTTAAGGTGTTGCCATTTGTAGCAGGAATGTGAACTGTACATGGGCCTAAAGAAAATTAACAGTGACTCAGAAAATGAAAATTATCTGGCAAAACCACATTCCTGAGGAATACAGTGTCATGGAGAGTTGATTATTTCTTCTTGTGGAAGGGCCCTAGGTGTTTTTTGATACCGTACAGTTGTAGCTGAGATTGGCCTGTAGCCCAATCAACTAGTCATTCCTTTCTCATGTATTTCTGTATTGGACTTATGCTGAAATGGCCACAAGAGATTAGGGTAAGTCTCTGCAAATGCTTTTGCAGGTAGTGAGTGTTAATATAATTTAAAAAATCTGTTGTTTTCCAGTCCCTCTCCTATTCTTCACATCTCTTTGTGAAAAAGGTAAATCATTCAGAGGTTGCTTTCAGCAAATACCAGTTTGTTGAATATACAGGAAGGGCTGCAGTTCCTCTATGCACATGATGGTCTCTAACACATCACAGACATCTTAAAAACCATAAAACACACACATGAAAACAAACAAATTCCTTTCCTTCCAAAATATCCACACAGGAAAATGCAATGTAACTAAGTATGCTAAATACAACTCTACCAGTAGCGTGTCTACCAAATTATGCTCACTGAATTGTGGATATCCTTTTTGAAAATGCGGGCATAAGACTCCTTCTTTCTTCTACCAGTACAAGCTGAAAAAAACAGACCTATTTGGCTGTCAGCTGCCTAAGGAAGTGTCACTTACCAATGTTTAGGATGATAGATTGCGTCCTTTAGATGTACCATTCTCTTTCCTTCCTCTCCAAGGAGATCCATTCTCAATCTTTTACCCTTAAAACCTAAAAGAACCATAACAAAAGCTTCTCACTTAATTCATCACTTCCACTTCCTCCATTTTGTGAACATTTACATAACATAAAATGTGGTGCTGATGGCACTCTCTTTGCCCACATGTGAGCTTAAGAGCAGCTACAGTGGTCAAACAGCGGAAGTGGGTTTTAAAAAAAAAATTAAAAATTAAAACTGTCTCAACTGCTCATAGGAATACCTATATGAAAAGGAGTTTGTCCCTCTCATCTACATATAAAATTACTTCTCATGTGTTGTAACAGGTTTTGTATCATCAACATTCAAAGAAAAATGAGACCAGGAAAAATGAGAAGTCTAAATTAACAACTTCCTATAATCTGCGATTGAAAGGTCTGGAATATTCAAAATTATTCACAAAACTACATAAATGGGTATTGGGGATCATGTTACAGCCAAGATCAAGTGGATAGCTGCAAAGACATCACAAGCCCAACCTGACCAGTTCCAAGCCACAGTAACTGAGGTGCTTCCGGCGAGCTGGTGCTCTCCAGTGCACTGCACCATGCTGGGGCTCGTTACACTGTGGTGCAGCAACAGCCCTGGGGGTATGATTTCTGTGTGCAGGGCTGGGGTATTAGGAAGGTGAGCGTTTCGAGGCCTTCAGTCTCACAGCACTGTTATCTCCATGGTCAGCTAGACTCTTGTGTGGATTAGATTCTGTACATACATGTTTTTCTTCCCATAGGTTATGGGAGATGTGAAATATATCTCTGAGCTGGGTCTGAGTAGCCCTTGGAGTGCAACATTAAGGAAATGAGCTATCGCTGCTTCTGGATTTGCAGTGGCTATGCAAGTAATATATCAAAGTTTGCCAGAAATATGGCAAACCAATATCCAAACATGCCAGCCCTGGTCTGTCTGTGTTTGTCTGCAGATAGTGGTTGTACTATTATAGACAGTTTGGACATACATAAAGAATCAGTTAGAAACCTTCCATTCATGAACTTGCACAGAGAAGAGGAAAAAACCCCTAAATGCACCTTAACTATTTATTGCTCTCTTTCTTAGCTTTAGTGACATTTCTTTAGTCAAGTTCCCTGCACAGTCTGTGTTCTGTACCTAGTGCAGAAGTGTCAGCCAGAGACAGTAGGAAAGCACTGCCCTGGGAGAAACAGTACTAGATACTGCCAGAGATTCTGCAGGTCAGTAACACACAACTGAAAGTGGACAGCGACAGATAGATGTTAAAGGCAAGGTGAAGAAAAAAACTAAGCCAAACCAACAAGAAGATATATTTCCCCAAACTACTCTGTCTCAAAGAGTTTGTGGCTGAGGAACTTTTTCCATGCAAAGTATTGTCTCATGTTTAATAGTCACTGGTTATTGCCATGAGTTTAGCTAGTGACCTTGGCAAATTTAGTGTCCACAACTTCTGTTCCATTTTCATGAAGAGCTATGTATCTCTGATAACTTTGGAGCTGGTACCTGCTACCTTCATTTAATTCCCACTAGTTCCTAAACTCAAGGAGAAAAAGTTGCTCCTTATTTACTCTTTTCATTCCACTCATCATTACCTGGATGTCTATCCTACTGCTTCCTTGTTCTGGGACCTAATTTCAAAATTAACCATTTAATAAACTGAGGTATGGGGTCCTCTCTTATAACAAGGTGGTTACATTTTTAAGAGGTTTTAGTGAAAGATCTTGTCAAAAGACAAGTAATCATCTTTTTCCTTCTACTTGTTTAAGGAATTCTGTATGTCATTTAAGTTCATTTGTTGACAAGCTTTAACATTTATTATGGCTTTAATTTGTTTTCCTGCTACAAAAGCAGTTTATTGACTTGCACTTGGATAGATCTGTTGCTTCTAAGTATTTGGTATAACATGAGCTGCTTTCTTGTCCATAAGTACAAAGGCATTTTTAAGAGGAGGCATTGAGGAGGGCCAATACAGATTTAACTCCTGTTAACATGATGAAAAGGGAATTGAATACACTTCTCACTTGGCATGAAAAGCAGCCCTGATTCTGAGTAAGTGTGGCTCCTCCTTTAGTTTTGTGAATTATATCATTTGTTCATTCAGGTTTTTTTAACATATGCATGTAAATAAACTATTTTGCATCAATGGAATACTATTTATATTGCATCACATCAGACAAGAGAAAACAAAGAGTTTCGGGTTGGCCAGAATCAATTGTTGTTTTCAGGGTTGTTTTTTTTTCTGATTTGTCTTAAAAAAAAAATAATTCTATTTGCACAGTATAACTACTTCCCAGGAAACAGATTATAACATTTATTTCTGCTCTGATTACATACTGTTTTGAAGTTTTTTTCCTTTGAACTAAATACGATGTCTAGGTTCATGCATCTGTGAGATCAAAAATACATAGTTCCAAAGCACTGGATAGGAAATCTGTCAAAAAAGCCCAGCTGTCTGAGTAGTAGTTTGACAAGCAGAGAAGCTAAAGAAACATAAGGAAAGGAACAATGTCAGGGAAGTGTGAAGACAAAGGGTCTGGAGGCAAGGTTTGTGCTCAGTGTCATAGAGGGAATGAAAACTCCACCGGTGTCAGCTTTCTCTCTGTAATGTGTCTCTGTCTCAATTCATGCTAAATAGATTGGCATGTACTGCTGACAGCCTGTTATTTTACAGCCCATGTGCTTTTTAAAATATACTTAGATAACAGCACAGTTCAATCCCACAGCCAAATTATTGATAGGACATAATGACAATACACTTATTTATAGATTTGTTTTATGGTAGTGTAACAGTGAGAGAAGTGTTGTCTTTTCAGGGGACTCTGGTGATAGCAGTATTCCTCACACAGAGTGGAATCCATCGGCCTCTTAACTGACCTCTTTTCTGCTACCAAGGGCTGTTTGGAAACTTAGTGAGTGGAACCCAGGGATTGGCTCAATCCTGTGTAATGTAGATATCTGCAGTAAGTCAGATGAGTTGTGGTTAAAAGTACCTGCTCTTCCAACTGTAAGCTTACATATTGTCATTTAAGCTACAAATGGCTTAAGTGACTTGAGATGACTCTCAGTGCAGGATGCCTAATCTTTTCACCACTAATGCTTCTGTATTATTTAGTCAGCACAATATCTAGTTCTACTTCTGAGAATAGATGTATTTCAGGGAAAATTTAATAAATTCCCAAACAAGCTTTATTTACAGTTTGTCTAGCTTCTGTACTATTGCTTTCACTAGATATAAGACAGTGGAAGTTGGCAAGCTTTGTATCTATCCCCTACAACAACAGTTTTCCTGACAGGATGGCAGCCAATGATAGTCCATCCAACTTGTCATCTGCAACATCTCACATTCAAACACCATTTCACATCACACCCCCAACATACCAAGAACAGCACATAAGGAATATCTGTGTATGTGGGCATGTGTAGATGGCAGGTACTGCCTGAGGCTTGTTTGATCTGGGAGTCTTGTGTTTTATTGTAGGAAGGAGATCATAGTAATAGCTTGTTCATGTGTAAATTTTCCACCACAGCAGGCAGTTTGCCAGTCTCTAGGCCTTGCTTAATGCATTACCTTTCTGTCCTGCACTGCTTTCTCTTCCTTGCACTTCTCCAGAACTAGTTCCCCATGTAGGACCTGTTGGGTGGGCAGTCACGTCGGCAGCTGCAGGTTTGCCTGTTGAGCTCACAGGTTTCTACCCTTCCCACAGAGAAGTGCAGGCTGAGGACCAGGCTCAGCAGGCTGATAGGACCTAGCTATATCAGCATAACTTTCCATGATTTTTACATATATTTCTTTCAAATAAATGTAAATCCTGGTGTGCGAGGCCTGGCTACAGTTTCAGTGTCTTGTTTCATGTCGACTAAGCAATGGGGCTAGTAGTGAAATAGATTCTGTTTCAGCACCACTCAAAGTTTAACCAAGAAGGTTTCTTCTGTTTGTTTGGTTTAAAATCAGTATAGTTCAATAAATTGACATTTAAACCTAGTAAAGAGAAGATATAGCTTTTAAGTTTTATGAAAAGGTAGTAAGTTTCAGGTCTTAAGGTTCTGACAATAATATTAAAAATATGATTTATTATCAAAGTTTTACTAATGTGCCTATATCCAGCTGTTGAAAAATGCTGAAAATTTTCCAGCCAAGGCCTTATGGATACCTTCATTCCATGGCTGCTTTTTTTGCCCATACTTTTTTCCAAGATGCAGTATAATTCCACATTTTAGCCAAAGACTCCAGTCTCTTGCTGTGTAGACTGTCAGTTGATTCTTTGTCTTCCTGCTTTTCTGCAGCATGCCAGCACTACCTCTTGCTCTCCAGCTTTCTTCTGGAGAGCAAATAATTGCATTTGAATGCCTCATCTCTGGACTGTTCTGTGGAGCCAGGTAGCTAATGGTCAGGAAGCCAGTCCTTGGAGTCCAACGTTGCAGCTGGAAGCTGCTGGGGCAGGCTAACCAAATAGGAGCTGTTGAAAAACAAAGCAGCAGCAGAGGCTGATAAAGATGAGCTGTAAAAGACTGTCTTCAAATCCTCCCTCCTGTGGAGGGAATTAAGTGCCAACCCTGGCTACCTGGAAAATCTCATGAGGCACCAGATCTCCATGGATTATTTTTTCTTAATTAAAAATAAAATGTGGTTGCTTGAGGGGTCTGAGTGCTCCCCCATATGAGAGAGTATGTGAGGCTTCCTTGCAGCTTTCCTTCTGCTCTCACTGAAATCAGATGGAAATCATAGTTGATCTGGGTGGAAATAGAATCTACACAAAGTTCAACTCGCTTTTCAGCTGAAAGCTCACAAGGATTTTATCACTGGTCAAAGATTCCTTCCTGTCTTATGCAGAACTTTCTATTAACCATATAAGCTGTATTTTTCCACACTAGCATATGTTCACAGAAATATTAGAACTGCCATAACTAATCAGATGAGTGGTCCATCTAGGCTAGTATCCTTGGCTCCAGATGCCTCAGAGGAAGGTGCAAGAAAATTCATGATACTGTATCCCAGGGGAAGTATCTTCCTAATCTGTGGCAGTTTTTGGCTGGCTATTGCCCTGAGCATGAGTGTTTATATTCCTTATACATTTTTATCTTATCAAGGTGTCATCTATCATGTATGTTCTATTGTTTGAACTATTCTCTACAGGTTTAGGCATAAAGGTCACAATAGGACAGAGGTCATAAGTCACAGTGGATCAAAAGCCATAGCATGTCAAATGTTGTAATATAATTCGTCCTCATGTATACAGCACATATATAAAGTGATAGCTCATACTAAGGCATTGCCTCACATTGCTCTTACAGCTACAGCTCCCCTAAGAGTGTTATAATATCCTATTGACTTTCTTGTGGATTCATAGTGCTGTGAATTATTTCTGGCCAGTGGAATGCATGGAGTTACCTTTTGGGTATTACTTAAGCAGGCGTCTTGTGATTTTGCCAGAGATCTTTTTTGCAGGAGTCAAGGTGTGTATTGTTTCCCTAGATTTTTTTTTTTAAAAAAAGAAAAAAAAAGAAAAAAAAAAAGGAAAGAAACTGAAGATTTACACTTTGGCTTAAAGACATATTGGGTATATGAAAACAGCTCCTTTTTTTTCTCTCCCATAAAAAAACTGATCCCATGGTCTCAGCAGGGATATGTATGTGAAGCCATATTCAATAAACCTTAGGTGCCACAATTTTTCTCTATTTCCTCTTAAACCAAAGAATAGACAACTGCCACATATCCTTTTGTCCCCGGCATTCAATCTTTTTAATTTCCTACGTGCAGTTATATGCAGTTAGTCACTTTTTTCCCCCCCTCCCTCATTGTTCTGTTCCTTTCTGAACGAAAAAAAAGAGATAAGGAATAAACCAAAAAGCACTGTAAATGATCCTTTTCCTAAGGACACTTTACTCCCTCTAACTGTTTGACTTTTCACCCTTTGGGTGCTTAGTGGAAAAGCCATTACTTGCTTGCTAAGGAAAAAGCATTTAATGAATCACAAAATCATTCAATTATTCTTAAAAACACTTCACATCACACATCTTTTTCCAAGTAAAGTGTGCATTTTTCACATTTAAATGGTGCATAACTGCTTCATACAATGTGTCCCTAGAGTTAGAGATATTTTAACAGAAGGGTTCCAGGAGCATACAGAGCATTTTTATACATATTAGCATTAAAGACCTTACATTAAAGATGCAGAATTTCCTCTTCTCTCTTCACTGTCTTTCAACAATATTTATGCAAAGTTGCCTTTCTGCTGTTGTGAAACGTCTAGCTTTGTACTCAGCTGAGATCTTCATGCTTTGCTTGCTTCGGTGTGCTATGGCACCACACGATAAAAGTGAAGTATATAGTAAAGCTATTAGTTAATGTGAGACAGCAAAGCATGTAAATTTTTTTAAAATAAAATTACAATTTATTTAGGAAGGGGAATAAGAGACTTCCTCAGAAAAATACATTATTTTCAATCGTTATTGAGCCTGATGCTGATCTATCACCACTTTTTTCTTGGCTTTTAAGAGAGAAGTGCTTTCTGCAAACTGCAGGAGCTGCCATTCCCTACACATTTTTCTCTTTTTAGGTTTTTCCCCCCTCTGAAGTTTTTCTTAAGGGACTTACATTGTAAAATGCTTTATTCTGTATGTTATGAAAATGTATGTGCTTTACCCAACAGAATCAGGTGGCCAACTTGGTTTGTAAAACCAACATGAAGGCTGCAATTTTGCTGGGGCAAATGGGAATCAGTCTGTTTATTTGAGTGCCAGTGTATGAACTGTACCAGCTAAAGATCTGGCCTTGAATTTATAAAAATTCCCGCACTTTTATATGCTTATAATTAAACAAATAATTTTTCCATAGCAGTGACTAAAAAAATATTAATAGAAAAGAATGGTATTTATACAATAGCTTTAGGCTAACTCAGATATCTAACTTTTTTGATAGTTTTTAGCACAGTTTTAAGAACTAAACCTAGGTGTTTGTACTTCCCTGCATAGCTGGCAGAGAGACAGAGGTGCCGGGGGGGCTGGGGAGGAGGGGGCAGCTGCAAATCAAAGCACCTAAATCAGATGCCTGAAGTAGTGTGAATAGCCCTCTAGATGACTGGAATTATTGGACCACATTAGAGAGAAAGGGGAAAATAGTAAGGCTGGCATATGGTGAGTGTCCTACATATGGTATGTTGTTTATATGTGGTTTTTTCCGTTAGCATTTCTCTTTCCTTTGTTACTCCACCTCCTCCTGCAGCCTCTCCTAAGGAGAATGCTAATTCAGAAACTTCTGCGGTCAAAGGAAAGTTTTCAGACCTACGCTATTCTCAAGAGCACAAAAATCAGGCAAAACGAGTTAGCTCTCTTTCCTCTGCCTCACTTAAACAGTACTCTGTGTGTTTGTGCGTAATTTTCTATTTCCTTTTATTTCTCCGGAGCCGACAAGGTGTGTGCATGTGGGTTAAAATCACTTTGCCATAAAACCTACCATATTTTACCCCTTCAAGGTAGTGTTTTATATTCATTCAAGTATCAATACATTTTGCAATAATTGGAATTTTTAGGCATCAATATGCTAGACATGTGCTCTCCGTACTGTATTAATTCCTTCGGTCCGGTCAGATCCTGGTCTTATCCAATGTAGCTTCAGGGGGAAGCTCCCTTGTGTTGCAAAAAGCAGACTCCACCTGGTTCCGATTAACTTCACACTGGTTGGATCTGCCCAGTGATGGCGTAAGAAAATACGGAGCAGAGAAGTCTGCAATTGAAGCCGTAGATTCATGGCCTATAAAACTGAGAGGCTATTATGGTCATCTACTCAGTCTCCCCCTGTGTAAAGGGGACCAGAACTTTTCTGAATCATTCTTTTNTTTCCTTTCTTCCTCTTTTTTTTTTTTTGGGTGAACTATAGCATAGATTGTAATGGAGAAAAGCATTCGATCTTGATTTAAACCTTCCAGTGATCTTGATTTAAACCTTCCAGCATGTTTCTCCAACTACGTCTTCTAAACACCGGCTTCTGTTATACCTTTGTCACCGGACTGAAAACTCTAGTGTTATCAAATTTCTGTTTCGCACATAGTTATTTATAAGCTGTGATCAAGTAGCCTTCTAAACTTCTTTCTGATAACCTAAATAGATTGAGCTCCTTCAGTCTTTCATTACAAGGAATGTTTTCCAATCCTTTCATCATTCTCGTTGCTTTCCTCTGAACCTTTTCCAGTTTTTCAACAACCTCTCTTGAATTGTGGACACAGTATTTCCAGAACTGGTTGCATTCACGCCAAGGACAGAGGTAACACAACCATATTCTGAATTTCTCTGGTGGTGTGCCCATGGGTTGTATCAGAACAGTGTCTACCCTCCTGTACTCATAGTTCTTCCCAGCTGATTATATGCTCTACAGGCTTTTTTGGACTGACTTCAGTCTGTGGGCAGAGTCCCTGCCTTGTAGTAGCAACATACAGTCTTTGTTATTAGAGCAGGGTCTTATGTTTGTCTGGACCAAAATTCATACTTTATTTAACTGTGGACAGTTTTCTGAGCAATTTGGAATTTACAGTGACTTGGCCCATGCTTTATTTACTGATCTTCAAATCATTTCAAATGCAAACTTTAAAAATATGTTTTCTTATCAGTGTTAAAAGAGTCACAGATAGAAAAAAAACGCACAGGGCCATGAATTTATGGGCCATTGTTAAAATAAACACCATTGCTTATTTTTCCCTACTTATGACGTGCTTGAGACTGAGATTTTACTCTATTTAATATCTACAATATAAATTTCAATACTTTTATTCAAAAAATATTATGATTAACAATTAAGATACTTTCCAGTATTCCTCTGCATAGTTAATACTACTAAAATTACTTTTATCCTACCAAATATATACTCTTATTAACTGATATCTAGTTAGCATTGGCAAGATAAATTTCCATGAATTTCTGTTCTTACTGCTTTGATTAAAATGAGCTAGTATTCCTAGAAGCCAGTCCACTGAAATTACTTATAGCCATTTAGGTCATCACATTTATTCTTTTTAACTATTGACAAAATTTTTGAATAGTTCTCCTGAACCTCCCTGGTTCTCCAAAACGTACTAAAAATCCTCACTCACTGTGCAGACAGGTTCTCTGCCAAATGTATTAAAATACCTCCATGCAAATTATTCAGGTCTACTGATTTTAAACATGTCTGGTTTTATTAGCTGCTATTTAACGTTCTCCTGTGCTACTACTGAAATAAAGCTTCATCATAATCATCTGATATGAATGCATAATTTGACACTTACTCAAAATGCAGAATAAAAGTATTTGAGAATGCCTTTTTTAAATCCTATTACAAAAATCATAGTAATTTCCATTTAACAATGGAGCAAAGAGATTATTAGGATTTTTTGTTTGTAATATCATTTCAAAATGTCTTCATATTGTCCTTATCTCTGCTTTCTCTTTGTGACCTTTGGCTTTCTTTATCAATGGTCTGTAATCCCCACCTTCTAATTTACATTTACTGCTACATTTTCCCCTGCCTCTCCCTTTTGTTGCTGGTTTTTTTTTTGGTTGGTTTTTTTATTAGCTGCCTTCACGTATGAAGTAATTTTATCGTTTTCAACAAAAGTGTGAGAGGTTTTTCCTTGATTGTGGCTTTTTTGAGCTATCTTTTACAGTGCTCTTTAGCAGATTTAAGTTGTTGATTTTTTTCCTGTAATACTTTCTCCAAATAACTGGTTCACACTCACTGTCCACTTTATAAAAGCTGTCTTATATCACCAAATATAAATACTGGATTTTAGTTAATTTTCTCATAACAAATATAATCAAATGGTAGCTATGCACACATAAGCAAGTAATATTTAATTCTCTGATTCCTTTGTCACACTGAAGTCTAGCAGAGAATTCCTCTGTGTTGGATGCAGTTAGGGAAATTTTATTTGTTTAATGTAGCTGATGTTTTATTATGGACACTCTGAGGTTTCCAGCTCATGTTAATATTATTCCATACTCCATAAGCCTTTTTTTTCCCCATGTTAAGATATTTCATAACCTGTAAGAAAGAAATACAGGCTTTTAAAATTATTATTTGAATGTGACAGCAATAAGAATCTTTCAAACGAGGCATAAAAAGTGAGATATGTCAGTCTGATATAACTACAGTTTGAATTACCGTTTCATAATCTAGTGTGGCTTAAAAAACATTGACACACTTACTCAGAGGTGTGAAAGATTTAGAGTACGGAAGCTGTTTGGGGTTTTCTGGTAGGAGTAAAGCATGAACCTGTATTCACAGTGTTCTCTTGTGGCCTCTGTTTACAGCATCATATGCAGATTGTTCACTTCAGCGCTCTAAGCAGAAATATATAACAGACCAAAAATGCAGCTGCAATTGTAACAAATTATAAAATTCTGGAAATTGGATCTGAAATTCCAGCCTCTTTGAAGTCAGTAGCACTCAAACTGTTCAACTTCCAGCAGTTTTCTTCACAAAATGCTGTTCCATATTATAATGATTTAACTTACCACTACCTTCATGGTAAAGTTCACTAACTGGACCATAACTCCCCATTACCTCACCCTGATTTAATCCCATTCTATAAGAGGGTGAAACCTATTAAAAAGATGGGATATATAAGAATGCTTTTGTGGAATGAATCTCCTAATTCTTGCTACATGATTCCCTAGAAACGTTTTTAAAGTGGAATATTGCATTTCTATTTGTTTTGCAAACCATTCTTAATAACAGACCTGAAATGAATATCTGCAGCATACATTTCTAATTTTAGGTATAGCTGTCTTGTAATGATCTGATTTCATTTGTTTTACCCTTTACCTTTTCTATTTAGATGAAAAGGTTCAGTCCACAGCACCTGATGCAAAAGGGAAAAAAAATTCCACAGAGATCCTGTTAAAATATTGTTGATCATTCAACCGGTCACCATCCATAATTAATTAGCGAGCCTGTAAGTACTTTATCAGCAAGAACACAATGTATTACCTGTTTTTAGCAATTTTATTCCAGTACCGTATGAATTTATAATACTGCCTTACGTATATGACAGTATGGGAAAGAAAAACCAAACATACTTGGAGAATACAATCAGTATTAAATGTATTAGCAATAAATTTGGCTTCCATACAACAAATCCAGAGAGACTCTGCAAGCATGAGAACTAGCTACACTTTTTACACAGATGTATTTCCTCCTATTTAATGTAGATAAAGCACACGAATTTGTTCTTGGTATTCTGTACCATGAGGACAGTCAGGAAAAAAATCCACATAAGCATGCATGAGTGTAGTGCTCAATATGAGAAAATAACCCATTGTGCCAACCAGCCAAGTATTCACAGCAAAATGGTTATTAGAGAGCATTCAAATGAGCAGTAATACTTGTTTGATTTTGGAGGGGCCAAAGTTGCCCAGGCCTGATGTCTAATACACCCTATCACCAGCACAGAATAGTACTTGAGGCTGTGTATCTGGAAAACTGGACTTTCTCTGCTAGTGCTCTTTCTGATCAGATTTGTCTTTTTCTGGCAGCTTTTCCCAGCAATCAGATTCACTGGAAACATAAAAGAGAAAATGATTGCTGGAGTTGTGCTGAACAAGCGGAGCATTATCTTTCTTCTTGCTCTGTTTGCCCATGTGCACAATGAAAGGAAGCTGGCAGAGGTCCTGGTCCAGGAAAGGAATTAGGAGCTTTATCATCAGACAATAAGTTGAGCAAATTGCAGATCACAAACTACTTCTCTTCACAGTACCGCTGAAGGACTCGTGGCTGAACTCAGTACTAGGAGGAAGTACAGGGAGATTGTAAAGATGAGTAGCCAGAAAATGAGGGATGCTTCTGCAAGAGCTGCTGATGAGCAATAGGCAAAACAGAATGAAGAAAAAGCAATCTCAAATTCTAAACCCCTGATGTCCTGGCCATTTTATTTTTTTTCAAATGATGTGAAAATCAATCAAACTTACTATTCCAAAGCCTTTGTTGTTCATGCAATAATCTTCCAAAGGAGAGCACACTTGGTGAAAGATTATGATTATATAAATGGATTATCAAGTATATATAATGAAACCAGTAACTAAAAAGAGAACTATTTGTTTCACAGTGGTTCCATTTGATATAAATGACAGAAATTTTTTAAAAATGGGAATCAAAACCAAAAAGGACTTCCACAACTAGTGAAGTAAAATCTTTCTGCCCAAAGTCATCTTTGTTATCATATGATCCTTCCCAAATTCTGATTCAAGGGGTACAGGGGAGAGGTTTTAATATTATATCCCGTAAAATAAAAGATCATAAAGTGTAACACTGACACAGTGACTGAACCTCTCTGAGCTCTTGAGCTGGTCTTTAGAACCTTGGAAGGAGCACAGACTTTTGCTAACGCTTTTTTTCAATCCAAAATAATGCGGAAATAATAGCTGTAACAGGAATTATATTAATGTATACCTGTAATAAGGACACAAATTGGTGCAAATATGTCAATTTAGTCTCTTCTACTATGGATATGAACTTTACCTTAACATGTTCATATCACACAAATTCTTTCAAATACCAAACTGTTTGAGGGTCATGTAAAGGATTTTTTTCCCCCATTATAAAGAAACAGAGAACTGAAAAAGATTGAACAGAAATCAAACCCACCGAAAACCTTTGGGTATAAATTGTTTCCCTAATAATTGCTCAAACTACAAACACCTAAATAAGAAGATAGACTCAGGCATCTCTGAAGATGCTGCAAAACCTGTCTACTAACACTAGTGAACTGGTTAAATAAGGAACCAAGTAATCCTGAGCACTGCTTAATTTTCTGGAGAGATAGGTTTACTTCTTTTCCCTAACCCTAGCTTGAGGATCAAATTTTCCATAGAAATCAGCATGGTGTAGTAGATTTTCCCTCTGCTATTCCATATCCCTGATAGTCTCTGTGCGGGGAACTGTCGCTAACGCCAAAGGGATGCTTGGCTCGTTTGTGCTCTCCTGATAGCTACTTCAGAAATGCTGTTAGATTAAATAGTGAGGGACAGCAGCATTTTAGCCGTGATCCATCAGGCAGATCTGAGAGGAGCCGTTTGCCCTGGGAGAGGATAGACTTTCGAGACATATGGTGCTATAATGGGGGGGTGGGGATTTTTCAATTCCAATCCACCCATTCCGGATGAGAGAGACTGAGCTAATACCCTCGTGTATGGTGCATTGCATCTAGCTACGGAAGTAGCGTTAGGATGGAATTTATGGACTCTCTAAATTGTTTGCCAGGAAATGTTTACTAGCTATGCACAATAAACGACTGTGAAAGCGTATTCCTGTGTTTAATATGATATGGTTATTTCCTTATATTTGGGTCATACTATTATGATACCAATAAAGGAAACTTAAAAAAAAAAAAAAAGAAAAAAGAAAAAAGAAAAGAAAGAAAGAAAACAAACAAGTAATGTATGCTAATATTTATGTGACTTCATTTGGGAAAGTCTGATTGACGGGGTTAATTGTAGAAGGCAAACTTATTGCATGCACCCCTGGATACATGCCATGCCTGCCATATTAGAAATTAAATATATGACTTATTTTTAGAGCAAAATAGTATCATCATCGTGTCAAGGTGTGTTTTTTAAAAAAAGCCTTATTACTGCAGCTGCAAGGGGTCATACATAATGAAATTACTGCACTTGCATAAGGGAAGACTGCCTACCTACTTACCAAAATGGGTACACAGCCTTACAATTTAGAAAGTAAACAGGCAGTTCTGGATCACAGGCTGAAATCATGGAATTTTGCTCTGGGATGTGACCTTTTCTTCCATACAGCTCACTGTTGTACCAGGGACTACTGTACAGTTTTATAGGGTGTGTTAGATTAGATGCATTCCCAAACATTTTACTCAGCTAGGAAGCGAAATCAGAACTTTGCCTGGTAAACCACGCAAAGAGCTTTCTCTGCGCCGTCATTTGCTTTAATGCGAAGTTTTCTATTTTGGTGTAATGTGTCTAAGATCTCTCCCTATTATTAAAAGAAAGCAGGCAGTAACTTAAATTGTTTTAATCGTACGTTAAGGGTTTGAGCCTGGAGGTACACTCGTATTTTCACATGGTTGAACACTCTCTTTTAGTGTATGCATGTGTGTATTTATACATCCAGTATGCTGTTTATGATAGGATTTTCAAAGTTTCATAAACAAATATTCGTAGCAATGCAGTTTCTCAGTTTCTACTTGTGTTTTCTGCAAATAACTACAACTGACAGGCATACTTTCCCCCTTGCTAACTCTAACAGAGGAGGTGAAGTGATAAAAATGAATGAAAGAAAATTTAAAATTAGACAACTTGTGCAGCAGATCATTTAACAATTTTAGTGCAATAAACATTAGGAAATGCATTAGTAAAATATTTTATCTGCCAGGTCTCTTTCATATATGTTTGCTTCAAAATGCAGTTTTCAGTGTTTGGGTTTGTTTTCTTTTTTTTTTTTTTTTTCTCTTCCGTAACCACAAGGAATGGTATTTATGTTTAGCTGCACTTTTAAAAATCACTATTACAGTCTAACAATGAAGTTGATCCTGAGAGGTTGATGGGGAAAAGGCTCAGCACTTCTCAAGGTCAAGTCTACAGACAGTTCATGTTGTAAAACATTTAAAGGATGAATTGTTTCTCTAAAATGCTTTTTCAGAGTTTCTACCAAGCTGATCAAGGTACTAAAAGTGTGTGTGAAGAACACATTATTTGTAATACTACTAGAGGTAAAAAAGCAGTAGTAAGAAAGAGGAGATACAAATACCTTGGTGACAGCAAAACTTGCTTCTACAAACAGCAATTTCTGTGTGGGGATGAGTGGTGAAGGCATGATTCATGCCATGGGATATTAGTTTTCATTCAAATTTGATTGTTTCAAATGATAGAGCTTTAGTTAAGATTATTTTTGTGTGTGTGTCGTAGATATCTATTTTAGCTCAATCCTTCTGCCTACAACTAATGAGTTGAAGAATCCAAAATGCTTCCAAGGCTGTTTACCTGGACAGTGTCTGTTTTATTAGTTTTAATCGGAGTTGTACTGGGTATCATGAAGTAAAAGTCACGGCTCTAAGCATAACATAGCCAAGAGGCTGACATGTCCCGTGCCTTTCTCTTCCATTAGAGTCATGCTATTACTCCAGATGCTGAAGTCTGGATGTAGGGGCATATACTACTCTCACAAATAAGAGTCACAAGTAAGAGTTGCATATGTTACGAGTTAATTTCATTTTGTTGTGTTCTCTTTCACATGGCATTCTGAAACAGTTAAACCGAAAATATTTTTAGTTTACCATCTTGTATTTAAATATACTAGGATTATTAAATAAAATCTAAATCCCTAAGCGATACATTCTGCAGCTCAAACGCACAAATGCATAAAGTTCATGGACAAAACGCCTGTGAGGGAATTGCAGAAATCCAGACAGTGTCCTCACGTGCTGTATTTTACATTTGTGACTCAGTCAGCTGAAACGTACGCCAAATAATATACCTCTTCTTTGCTGTACAGCTGAGCTTCACTGAGCCCACGGTGCTAGGCACTTTCCATTTGGAAAAGAAAGGATAGAAATAAATGGGCTTCACACTTTCACTGTGGTCATCTAACTTCAATGATGAAGAGATTAAGATGGCTGCTGAGAGTGATTCAGTGCACCCGGGTCCAATATACATATGCTTAGATGATGTAAAAGAGCCTCAAAGACAATTCCTTACTGGAAAAGTTCAGTGAACCCACCCTGAGACCTATCTGCATGGTATTGAAGGACATGCAAGTGTGATGCCTAATAAAGCTTAACAAATACAAATACCTTGGGAAGGTTCATTTTAAAAAGTAGTGTAATCTATTCACAGCTCACCAATAAAGCTACTTCTGTTTTGGGGAAACAAAACAAAAAAAAAGCGTTTATGCAGATATGGTTTTGGAAGGTGTCAGTGTCCTTAAGGTATGCCACTTGGACTTTTCTTCAAGAGAGTTGAGAACTTGCCTATTATTTTTATCAGTAGTGTAATTGATGCCAGCAAACTTTAGTTTCCCAAATCAGAGTCTGAGACATACAATTTTGTCTTTCGTTGTCTTTGTAAATCAAGCTCTTTTTGGCATAAATTTTCAAGGGAAATCTAGCTTGCTTCCCTCTCCGCCTCCACCCATTCTTTCACAAGCCATACTATCTGCATCTAAAAAAACCCCATTGAATCTTAAACTATAATTTCAAACAATTTTTACTTTGTATTTAATTTCTCCTACCCGATATTTGTTAGACTTATCTGGTATTAGGGTTTGCATGATGCAGCTATGCATAAAAAAGTGCATGAAATTTTAAGGTCTTTGTTTCCTACAGTTATTATTAAGTTTTCAATACTGCAAATGCTTTTAGTCAAGCAAATCGCCATGAATGCAAACAAGACTCTGTAAAAACACAGGAGTTCTCCCAAATGAAACTGCTGAAACGGATAGAGCCTCAGCTCTTCAGGGCAGTGAATATCTTTCTGTCCCAAAGACGAGATAGTTAGGGGTTTCTCCTCCAAGTCTAGTGCTCATCACACTATAAATCATACAGAAACACACCTGCACAGTAAGTGACATAATCCCAGCAGCTATTAAAGCCTAGACATTTTGTAGTTGTTTATTCTTGGTGCATAGATATATGCTTATCTGTCTTTTTCTTGCTGCAGAGCAGGGAGAATTAGACATGACTAGGAATACACATCCTGAGTAGTATTTTACTCATTAATGTGTAAAAGAGGTGATGAAGATAAGTGACTTATCTCTCTCCTAACGTCCCCTGATGGAGGCAGAATTATGAAATATGCCCCCTGCTGCTGGTCCTGCAAGGGCCTGGAAATGTCAGCCAGGGGACAATAAATATTTCAGGTAATGGTAGGGATCCTTCTGTATTTCAGTCTTCACAATGTAAGCATACTGCATATTTATCCAGTAAACAGCTAATAAGTCATAGCATAAAACATTCGATGCACAAAGATCTGTATTTTTTGTCTGTATTTTTTATTCTGGTTGACTAAAACTTGAAGTAAAATCAGGAAAATGCTGCGCAGCACAGTAAGAAGTAAGTGCTGTTAAAATCACAGACTGTTGAAAATACACTTTGCCTTTCCTCCACGTATGACAGGGGCTGTATTTTCAGTGGGGGCTCTGGTAAAATATCTTTTGAATGCATAAACTGACCAAAATCCACAGTAAAAACTGCATCAAGTAATAAAATTAATAAGATGTAAAAATACAAGCCTGCTTTTTTTTTTTTTTTTTTTCGTGATAAGTAACTTCAGTAGGAGAATGCACCGAGTGTAGTGTCAAGCTGTCAAGGTCTGGAGCAAACAAAATGGAAAACATATTTTTCAGGCATCATTGACTTGCCTGCACACGCACTTTGAATCCAATTTCTAAATACAAAGATATGCATTATTAAGTACCCTATGAGGCTTGTCATAACTTTTTTTTTTTTTTAAATTTCAGTGGAGATACTAGAAAGAATGAAGAATTGTTAAATTGAAATATAACATGCAGATTGGGAAACAAATAGCATTGTGCAAGATGGTTCAGTTTCCAAATAAATTATCTGCCTAACATAAACACACACCAAACTTTTGAAGAGAACTTGTTCTGGGGCTTTTGACTATCTAATGTGGAATGCAAGTTTCCCATAGCTTAAACTCTAAAAGCATTCCTGAAACATCATAGTTCAGGTGTGAAGCCTCAAGTACATTAACCAGTTTAATATTTCATCAGTTTATTTAAATTAAATAGGAAGCATAAGACATTTCACTGGTTAGAGTGGGCTGGCAATCTAAGTGACTTTTAATGATGTAATGCAAACTTGTAAATCATTTTCAGTGAGGGCCTCCTAGTTCAGCACAACTTTTATGTAATATACTAAATTGCTGGCATAGCTTTAAAATTTGTAATACTTGGAGATCATGAAAATTAGAACAGAATCCATATGTATACGGGAGAAGTAGCTGAAAATATGGATTCAAGCTTAAAGTTTTTATAGATATGTTGTAGTCTTTAAAGCAAAAAAAACTGTGTCTGATAAGTGTTAAACCATGGCACATGTAAACGTTAAATAGAGTGAAGTGGAAGTACACCACAGAAATGCAATGTTAAAGTTATGCGGTACTCATTGTGGTAGTGTAATTTATCACAAAAAAAACCCAACCACAAACCCTAAAAGGTTTTATGTCTAAGTATAGTGAAGATACTGGTATACTGTAGGCTTATGAATGGTAAATGTGATTATCATCATTCTTAACTAGTCAGGGATTCAGTATTTTTGACAAGTCAGCCAACAAATTATTCATTTTCTGTGCAAGGCTTTTCGGTTAAGGCATTCAAGCATCACTGAAATGATGCATAATCCCCAGGCTTTATTGTTGCTTATATCTGTAGGTTTCCATTGCAGCACAGGTATCAAGAGAAACGAATTATATTGCTTCTATGGGAGTTACACAGGCAAAATTCAGGGAAAAAAGACTGAAAATAAACATACATCTGTTGTGAATCTGGATTGACTCTAAGGTTAAATAATGATGCCTGCCTTCACCAAATTGCCATGGAAAAATACGAACTGATCATAATTACAGTACAATAAAACCTCGTCCTTTTGCTTTGGTAGGCTCTTGAGTACAATAAAATCTTTGGCTAAAATAAACTGAATTCATATTTGTAAGCCTTCTCTTTGACAGTAAGGAGCATATTCTTAAATGGCGTAAATAGCCATCTTTTTGCTGACTTCAACAAAGTTAAGACAATTTCTATGACTCAACCAGTGGTCCCCAAGTATGACTATCTGTCTGAAGTTACTGTAACATCCACATTGCAAATATGCAAACCGCACACTAGAAAAAACTGTTCAAGAATCCTACTTACATTCTGATAAATATTCAGGACGATGGTGCTTTCAGCCTTCAATATAAAAAACTGAGCAGGACTACAAAAGTCCTGAAGAGGAGCAATTGTACACTGGGTTCATTCAGGTCAATATTATATGATCTCTTTCCCCATAAATCGTAAGTTAAAAAAACCCAAAACCAAACAACCAAAACACACTGCAAAACAAACCACCACCGAAACCAGAAAGCACGAAGCAAATGCAAATATCAGTCCGTACATGTAAATATAAATGATGCTCCAAACTGTGTTGGCTCCAGATGTTTTTATGAGCTAAACGTTTACTGTTTTCATATATTTAAAACATTCTGTTTTTTCACTTGATGTTATAAGCTTTGGGCAAACTTGCTGGCATTGATTTAAGTTATGCTTTTGTACCACATGTAGGTCAAACACACATTCTGAAAAGATACAATACAACCAGCAATTCTATCACTGAGAGGTAATAACTGCTTACACTTTCTTCTGTAATTATTTCGCTGAGAAGCTTTGCATTGAAGGTTGCTTTGGCTGTGAAGTCATAAATGTGTACAAAGGATGGTATTGTATAGCCATAGTTGTTTGATAACTCCACATAGAGACGTCTTGAATCATTTCAGTAAGTGAAGTTGTTTATATGCCTCAACATTAGTTGCCTATATTTGCATTCTCTTTAGATGGTTTAAAATGAAAGCATAAAGCTCTGTAGAGATTTGTATTTGCAGTTCTCGCGTGCCTCAAATGCTTTTAAAGAAGTAACATTTGCTCTAGGAGTTGGGTACTTATCAGGGCACTCAGGAGCCCAAGGACCCGCAGTCCTCTGATGCTAATGATAATGGCAAACACTTCCCTGTGCCATTACAACTTTGCTATTGCGTTCCGATTTGGGATTTTTTTTGTTGGGTTTTGGGTTGGTTTTTTTTTTCTTTCTTTCTTCTTCACCTTTTGGAGCCTCCCCTCCCTCTCCCTCAAAAACCG
>VZTU01005924.1:240-30903 GCA_013400835.1 Zapornia atra | reverse complement strand
CCCCCCGCCCCCCCCGATCGGCCGGGGGAGGAGGGGAGGGGGGTGAGCGGGCGGCCTCGCCGGCACCGGGGCAACCCCACCGGGCGTCGCGGCGGGGAGGCGTGCTCACCGCGGCCCGCCTGGGGGCAGGGAGAGGNGCTGACGGAGCGGCTCGGCGCGGGGACGGCGCTGGCGTTTTGGAGGGAGTTTGCATGTGGTCAGTGCTGTGTTGCTAAGCCAGCCCCCAGCTCACATTACACACTACTGTATTTATAACCTCTCGGAGCTGTTTCCCCCTTCAAGCAGTTCTCTGGGACCACCTTCTATTGGCTTCAACCTCTCCCACTTCTTGACATCTGAGCAGCTCTGAGAAAGGCTCATCTAGGTCCGAGTGTTTATGCAGCGGAGACTGGCCACTAGGGCTAAAGACCTGGATTATCTGAGCTCAGCTGCCTGCTGCAAAGTCTGTCGTTGCCGTTTTGGAAAAAAAAATTCCCAAGCCCGATCTGTTTACAGTGAAAGTTGACAAAGGGTGGTGAAGTTGGATCTTTCCTAAACTCTCCTGCTTGGAACCTGAGACTTGCATGCCATGGATCACACACTCTTTGGCTGCCTGCGCAGCCCCCATGCCACTGCGCAGAGCTTGCACCCTTTCTCCCAGTCTTCTCTTGCCTTGCATGGAAGATCTGACCACATGTCCTACCCTGATCTGTCTTCTTCTTCTTCCTCTTGCATAATAGCGGGATACCCCAATGAGGAGGGCATGTTTGCCAGCCAGCATCATAGGGGGCACCACCACCATCACCATCACCACCACCACCACCACCAGCAACAGCAGCACCAGGCTTTGCAGACGAACTGGCACATTCCTCAGATGTCGTCTCCTCCCGCCGCAGCCAGGCACAGCCTCTGTCTTCAGCCCGACTCAGGAGGACCCCCGGAGCTGGGCAGCAACCCCCCCGTCCTGGGTTCAAACTCTTCCAGCCTGGGCACTAACGCCCCCACAGGGGCAGCGTGTGCGCCAGGGGACTATGGCAGGCAGGCTCTGTCCCCGGTGGAAACAGAGAAGAGGTCCGGCAAAAGGAAAAGCGACAGCTCAGGTACCGGCTCACGCTTTCCTCTGCGGGGCGGGACCCCCGGGCGGAGGGTGCCGGGGGAAGCTGCGCTGCCGGGCCCCGGGTCCCCCCGCCGCGGTGCTCGCCCGGCTCGGGTGGCCCCGGCCACCGCGGTGTTCTCGGCGTCTGCTGGCACCGGGCTGCCGGGTCGCTCCTTTCCGCGGACGCGCTCTCGGGATCTCCATCNNNNGGGGGGAAGAGAGGAATAAAAAGGAAAAATCCAGCACGTGATAGAGCATGAAACCAAGGTGGTGGCGGTGGTGGGGGGAGAGTTTTCTACCATCAAGGAGAGAAACGTTTGTAGTTTTGATGAGGCTTTTAGCATCTGGTCCTGCGCCCCCCTCCCCCCGGCCCGGAACGCCACCTCTGCTTCGAAATTCAGAATATAGCGCGCTACATCCCCTCCGCCCCTTCACCGCGGAGCTGACTGCGGTGCCCAGGCGATTGCACAACGCTTGGAAACTCTGCCTTGGACGTGGGGATTCGGGAGAGGTCATGGTGCTTCGCTGCCCTGTAGGATCTGGGTGCGCCTGCATCAAATCCTCAGCGTGAAAGGGGCAAGATTTGGAGCCCATAAAGCAAACGAGGGATCAGTAGTTTTAGAAAGCTGCTTCACTTCAATTTGCTGTTGGCGGGCTGGAGGGAAGGAAGGAGCTGTCTGACTTTTAATATCACTGCAATTCTTACTTAAAGACTAGTGTAAGCACACGTATGCTTGCAGACATTACAGGGTGATGATTTGGCATTGCTGAGCATGCAATAAAACCCTTGACATAATCTCTGCTTTTTAAAAAGATGAAGTCTGTCAAAGTCCCAGTCTGACAAAAGCCACTCGGCGAAGGCTGAAGGCTACGCGACTGATGGCACTTCCGTTAGAGCGTGCATAAACCAGGGAGTCATCAGAAATTCACTGAGACAGGCAGGAGGTGCTGGAAAAAGAGAGGGCTCAACAGTCTGAAAACTCAAGAGCAGGCGTAGCAAATTGTTTGTTATCGAGGAAGAGAAAGTGAAAGGCTTTTCCAGATCTTTATGAAGCTCACAACTGAAACCGTGACCTCTTTCACTGGAAATGTTGTAAGCTTGGTAAAGTGGTAAACAACAGAAGCAATTTTAAAAAATAACCCTCAAGGATACCGTCATTTTCTTCATTGTCCATTACGTTATTCTACAGCAATTCAGAGTGGGTTTAACTGAACCTCGTCTTACTTAGCTGGTAGACAGGCTGAACGCTCTCCAAGATTAAAAGCCACATTTAGTTAACATACTGGTGGCAAAACCTATTGTTTCATCTTCGTTGCATTTTATGAGAGAAAAGGAATCCTCAGATTTCAAGAGGTGTATGAGTGATACTAAAATTTGAGTCCCCATTTCCACTGGGAAAATAACTGGATGCCTGTCAGTGTAAGGATGTATTGTATTTGTCAATCTATTTAAAGCTGAAGGGAAAAAGGAAATCAGTCCCTTTCACTATCAGGGAAGTGTCTGTATCGCTTTCTCTTTATTTCATTTTGCAATGCAAACAAAAAAAAAAAAAATCTACCCCCAAAACCTTTGGGGAATGTCACAAACCTTACCCTCAAGTGAGTAGAGCTTTCCATTGGATTTAGTGGACAAGGGTTAGAGCCTTTAAGCCATGGTTACGCTTATCTTGCGCTGTACTCCAAACCTCACTTTCTAAGACTTTCTGAAGATCAAGGCAGGTAACTATTTCCTCCTCCCTTCCCCTAAGAGAAACATACTATGTCCGTTCACACAACTGTGAATCTCTCGAATCGAAAATCGGCATCTTTTGAGGACAACTGGGTAGCTGCTGTGTCTTTGGTTTTTCTTCAGGAAAAGCCCAAGTTTTGGACTGAACGTTTAACCCCACCCCTTTATTAATCCTGAACTCTGGTACTAGATATTTACTGCCCTCCTAATGTATGGCAGCGAGAACTGTTTTTTAAGTCCCCACGTTTATGTATTTGTCATCCATAATTGCCCCTCATTTGATTAAAAATCATCCCCTTTCTTTCTGATCAATCTGTTCTTTTAAACAAAATACCGTACTTGAAAGAATTTCATCCCCGTCTTCCCCACTTTCTTGACGCATATTCATCACACTTGGAACTACTTCAATAGGCATTTGTAGAAAATCCTAATAGTAAATAACTAAGAAGTGAAGAGAGACTGTTTAAGTTTCAGTGCCAGCATTCTGAGACAATTATTAATGCTCTTGCTTATTTACAGTTGTATTTCCTCTCCTTAAGCATATCACTTAAAGCCACAGAATGTGCAGTGTTTTCTTGAGCACGGAATCTGTTCCACATTTTGGAGCTGAATTAACCTTAGGCTACCCTTTTCTTGCACTACTTTGCTTTCATTCCTCAGTGTTTAAGATCAGGAACGTTGACTCACAAAACTGAGTTTATAGATAGTTTGAAGAAAGTAAAACCTGGAGATTCCCTGTACCCTTTATCTCCCAAACTAGTAACTATTATTCAGCCACATAGATACTCTGACAATTTACCAGCAGAGACACCGCATTTTGCTTGTTTGTTATGATGGTGGGAGTGTGATTGTTTAAATTATAAACAAAAATCCAGAGGGTGAGCAAAATTTTGGATGATGGACTCTGTGTTTGTCCGCGTGCTTGTTCTTTTCGCTGGAATTCACATCTTGCAGGGGAACGAGAGGATAGAAATATTTTGTGCTGTGCTCAGTTGCACTTCTGTTTGGGATTGAGAAAGTAAGGTGAAGTGTGCTTTCGTGGTAGTTTTCTGTACCCTGCCTTACTTAAAGTTTTCTTTTGCCCTAACCCAGGTTTTAAGCAGTTTGGGAAGTTCCCTTTGAAGATATTGAATAGACTGCTACAGAACAGGGTGAAATTGTTAACTGTTCTTGTTGTAAAGGACAGGGAAATGCTGCTAACTTAGTCATCGCCTCCTGCATGCTACAGCTGTCAGTGTCTCCAGGTTTTGTAGTCGCCCTCTCATTATCTTCAGAACATTCCTTTCAACCTGCGAAGGCCCAGAAGTGGGTCAGTAAACTTGTGTTTGAGTTGAGGAGTGATGCACACAAATCTTTAGATGTTAACATTTTGCAGTGAATAATAGCATCTGTATCCTTGCCTTTGTAACCCAGCTCTGCATATGTCAAGGATGTAGGAGTAAAAGGCCGATACTAAACTTGAGGATAGGTTTGCATACAAATTTGCTTATTTTAAAGCACACTAATGGTCAGAATTATCTGTGTGCTAATGAGGTGTGGATGAAAACCATGCTGAGTGTATAAAAAACATATTCTTGGAGTGCTTTGTTGCTTTGTGGTACGAGTTGTTCTGTATGGAATATTTTAGATTTTTTTAATGCCTCCTCTTCTCGTTACTTGACTGTGACTTTTGAGGCCATTTTATTTCTGGTTTTTATCGAGTAGGTTTTGATTCTCAGACGATGCAGAACACATCAAATGCAAAATTACTACCGCGATTGTCTAGGTTGGCTTCCTCAGGCCCAAGTTTTAAAACTTCAGTCAGGAGGAAAGCATATGAATGTCTATATGAGCAGTGTAATTGAGTTTTACTGAGAAATGCAAAAAGAAAGTGATTCTGGTAGCCTTAAGGAAGCCAAAAATGCTATGAGAAAAAGAATTAAAATAAGCAGAACTATGCTGAAAAGATTAGGGGGTGGCTGAGTACTGTGGAAGGAGCACTTCTAAGTACTATTATTATTCAAACATTTAATTGCAATAAATATGTGCTTTCAGTTAATTTGATTCCAGTTAAAGTCTAATGTAATTAAGCATATGCCTTCAGTCATGAGAAGCCTCTTTTTTTTTTTNTTTTTTTTTTTTAAATCTGACATGGAAAAATGTGTTTGCGCAGATTTCCAAGTGAAGTCTATCAGGTAATTATTCATATTTTTTCACTCTATTTAAAATAGTATCATACAGAAACTACTGCTAAACCTACAATGACATTTCAGGAATCCAGCGTTTCAATAGCTGCTCTGCTGGGTATTGTTCATTGACAAATCACATGAAAAGAAAATAATACTCTTCTTTTCCAGTGCTTCAACATCTTTTATAACCTACCTATTCTCAACATGCAAGCAGTAAAACGTTGTATCTCCGGGGAATTTATTTTAAACACATCTAAATATCATAAATCATATGTACTTGTTTGAAATGGTCTCTGAAAAGCAGGAAATTTTGATAAATGATTATAAATACTGTGAAATCATGGGTTTTGAGGACTTCTGATTGGTTTCTGAAACACATCAGTAAGAAAAATTAGCTGCACTCTTGTAGTCAAAAAGAACTGTGTAACTGATTCATCAATATGTCTGTGCTTTTCAGCGTGGTTGTAAATGGAAGCAAGAAAAAATACCTAATAAAACGTAGTTTTTTCTGGAAAGAGTTAATTTGCTTGATACCCAGCACCAAAGCATTGCTTACCATTAAAAAATCCCAAACAAACAACAAACAGATAATATCCCTTCCCCCCAGTTGCATAAATGAAACAAGTTCAAAATCCAATAATCATAGTTTTAGGAGAAAACTTTTAAGGCTGATTGCTTAGAAAATGTTGGGGTACCTAGTGGGCTACTTGCTGGATTGTTTAATAGATGAAATTTTGCAATGCATTCACTTTTGCTCTCAGGAAATTTAATAACGAACTTTTCTAGGACTAAAATTTTAAAATACTATTTTACTGATACTTTCTCAGAATTCTTTGCGCCAAACCAAAGAGGAATTTTGTGTGAACAGATATTCACAGCCTCTAATTAGGTATTTCTGTCTGTTTATATGTATCATTCAACAGGATTTACACTTTCCTTCCCCCTTTGAGAAACTTCAGGGTCCCAATCCAGACGATCACTGGCACACAAATGTCTTTGTGAGAAGGTCTGTTGACTCTGGTGGAACTACTGAAGTGCTCAAGGATTTTTTTTTTAAGCCATTGGAGATTAATTCTGTCGCCCTGTTTTAAATCTTTGGCACAGAAATGTAATTGCATGTTATTCTTTTATCATTTATTATTAACCGCTTACCAAGGATTCCAGTCTTCAAAGCAAAGTTACTGAGGGATCTGGATGAGTAAAAAGCATGGTACTAGAACCAAATGCAGAAGGAGATGTGGATAGATGTGGGTCAAAGATCTAAACATTCTGTCAATATCTCGAGAAAATGTCACTAAAACGTTTCAAAAATCACGGTTGTAGCTACCTTTCAGGGTTTTTTAAGTGCTGTTGCATGTTAGGGAAAGAAGAATGCTCTATAGTTCTTGCAGATATATATCAATATATATATATCAGTATATATATCAATAAAATACAAAGATTGCCTCGTTGGGCATTGCCAATTCAGCATTAAATGATAAAATTTATCCTAACATATCTAATTAACTTCTCTAGTATTTTGCACAGTAAGTAATCAGGTTCCAGATTTTTTTGGGCAGACATTGCCCTTTTTAGACATGCTAAAGATTTAATAAGTGCTTTTTAAATTAAGCCTGTTAATCTGCATATAATTTGCTGTTTGGAAATACTCAATTCTTCAGTGATGTCATGATTCAGTTTGCCGTATCTTTGAAGTCCTCAAGAGCGGGACTGAGCTCGGTGTCTTGAAATTCGAAAGGAAGGTGACATTATCTTTGCTGCTGTCTGCTAATCCGATGTTGCTCACCGGACTATTGCTTTCAGCAAACACAATGATACATGGGCACTGTAGCATGTTGCCTTCAGGAACAACATGTATTCTACTAAGCAGCTTTGCTAGTCTCTGGAAAGGAAGCAAAATAAATCTGGTTTCATCTGCTAGAATGAGCAAAGTTTAAATCCATCTAAATACATCAGCTCAATACAGTTACGGCGGGGTTGGGTTGAATCCTTAGTTTTGCTGCGTTATCCTGTGTCCTTGTTCTAATACACTCAAGAATGCAACTTGAAAGGACGTGAAAGGAAAGTCATATTTTTAAAATATAAATACTTGCATATGTCGTTAATAAGGTTTCTAACTAAAATGATGTGGGGTTAGAGAAGTTTGATAAACAGTGCTTGAGGCTACTTCATTACATCACTGCACAGCTGGGCACTGAACCCGGCCTCATGATCCATCTTGGGCCTATGCCCTATCCTTTTTTATCTGTTTTCCCAACCAGTACGGTGGCAGTAACCAGTGCTTCTCTTCCATTTGTAAAATACTGCAAGCTTTTGTTTAATGAAAAGCTTTGTGTGTGTGTGTGTGTGTGTGCGCGTGCGTGCGCGCTTGCTTGCTTTTTATAGGAAGCTTTAAAGACTTACAGATCTGCATCACCATTTGTCAAGTATTGCTGGTGGTAGGGTAGGAGGAAAATGGTGAACTGCCCCTCAGAAAAAGCCCCAAACCTTTCTGCCGCTACTCAGCAGGGCAATCGCATCATCTTTCCAGCATGAGTTTACATGGTTTCATAGGTGTGCACAGCAAGAAGTCACTTGACTTCTGGGGTGAGTGTCCCAGGGTCTTTGAGGACTGGATAGCTGCCTTTCTATTGTATTTCATGAAAGTTTGAATTCAAAGATGTAATTGTGTTGGATGCACACAGTCTAACCTATTACGCATTTTAGGTATCACTAAATAATTTAAAAAGCTATTCAAATAAGTGCTTTATAAGCTTACGTGCTAAGGGAAGTTTCAGCTGGACACTCAGATGACAAAACTACCACTAATTTTTTGGTAGCACCAGATTTGAGGACGTACGGTTTTACTATGAATGTAGCTTAGCTTGGGAGAAGGAGATAGACCAGTTAGCTGTGCTAGTGCTTATGCTTTTTGTGATGTGCTGTCTTGTGTGCTTCCAGTGGCAAACACAGTAAAGGAATGCTTGTTTAAAAAAACACTGCTGCCATTGGTCTTAGTTTTCTAGCGTTTGTTGTCCATGTTATTCATTTACATATTACAAAATCTCTGCCCTTTGATAAGTTTACCTAAATCATATCCATTAAAAGCAGTATTTTAATAGACAAAAGTGTAAATTCTATGTGGCTTTTACATATATATATCTGCAATATCACTAGGGCAGAGTTGCAGAACTGTAAAGTGGGTAAAAAAAGCATTAATATAATGGGACTTAGTAGTAAACAGTTCACTGTAATACATGTAAAGTTGCTTCTGAAGTCTTCGACTAAACATAAATGGACAACTTAGAGTGTCAAGATACTACTTGTTAACATAAATGGTACTAAAGGTGTAATATTCGTTGTAGATTAGGGAGGATATTGTTCATTTTGAGATTTTGGACTTACAGAGCACCATAACACATCTCCTATTCAGAATGTGAGTTTATTTTCCATATGGAATTTTAATTTTGCAAATAGTTTTGGAGCTAGGTTACTTGACTGGGAGTTGTGTATGTTACTACATAGGCATACGATTATACATTGAAAGAAAAATCAGAAATCACCTTTGGAAATTGGCTACTGAATGTTTTGTTTCTTAATGATGAATGTAATCATTCAATACTACGTAGTCCAAAATCACTGGAGCTTCTTGCTCAATACAAAGGAAAAAAGAAAAAGGAGTCTGAACTTTGTATTGAAAATTACCTCTGCTGAATAAAACTTGCAGTTAGTGGGAAAGGAGGCCCTTAAAATACTTTAACAGAAGAAAACATGCATGAAAACTTAACGGTTATTTGAAAGAAAAGTTATTTTGTACTTGAACCTATGTTTCCTTTTATCTTTCTTTTCAACAAATGAAACAAAATAATTGACCAAACACAGAAGAAACAAGTCTCAAAGGAATGAGTCAAATCTTTCATTTATGATGGAAGAGCATAGTTCTACTAAACCAATAAAATCCAGTGGATTATGAAACCCTAACTGGAAGCCAAGTAATCTTTTTTTTTTCTTTCTTTCTTTTTCTTCTTTTTAAAATTTTTTTTATGAAGCTGCTTCTTGGACTAGAGAAAAACTGGTTGATTGAACATTATTTTATAGCAAATAGGATATGAAAAACTAAAACTGAAACAGATTACTGCATGCTTTTAAAAGTCCTTCTTCCTCCTGCATTCTCTCAGATCTCTAATAGCTTTTTTTTTTTAATTTTTAGCAAGTGAGCCTGAACAAATGCTGCCTTACATAAACTGCATTAGATGCACTTCAGTAGCCTCTGCCACCAGTGTGAGCTTTAATTCTTAGACTGTGATTCTACGATGATGCTAGTATACATTTGATTTTGGATGTTGGGAGATGAATGCCGTCTTGGGTTTGCCGAAATCAAAAGTAACTACTGAGGGGAGCCAGGACCTCGCAGCAGAAGTAGTCCTATTACTTTGATATGAACACACTTGAAGTTAAGTGTATGTTTACACATTTTTGTGAATTGGGGGTATTAGTCACTTAAATTTACCAAGCGGAAAAAACTGTTTCCCACTTTGGTCCTCTAAAAATAGATACTAAAAAAATCTGTCAGACATATGTGGACTGACAATATAGCTCTAAAGAGCATTGAGTGAACATCGGGGTTTTCTACCTGCCAAGCAGAAAATGGCTTGTTCTAGAAGTGTGCAATCCACCCCAAGTGTGAGGGGGGCCTTCTTTGGAAGGGGGTGTTTTTACAGGGTGGGTGATACTCCTCAGGCACACAGGTCTCAGTAGGTTTTCAAGCCTTTCATTTTCTTCCAGCTGATGCAGAATATCAGAATGCTGTAGGGCTTATCCTCATAGGATATCTGGACAAGAAAAACCTACTGGTTAAAAAGTGCTTATTACCATAAAAATAGTAGGAACAGTGACTAGATGTCTTCTAAATTCATTAAAATATCAGTTGGTTTGGTGAAGGAAAACAAATTGAAGTCAGATGTGTTGATGAACTATATGATGGCATATTTTGCAAGGCTTTGGTACACTAAGCTGGTAAAAATGATGCAAATGGGAGCCTGAGAGACTATGATGATGTCGAGCGCTTGAAGATGCCTCGTGAAACTTTGTGCTTAGGATGCCAGACAGTATTTTCTGCCAGAAGGAATCCGAAGTCTAATAGGGGCTAAGGCATGTTCGCTCCTTTTGAATTGATATTTTCTTAATTAGTCTTTAAAACCTAGTAAAAGTCCGCAAGTCATACTCACCTTACATACGGCTTAGGGAGAACTGAGAACGTTACAAGTCCTTTGCACTTTGGAATTCCTGATGCGTTTGACTCAAAAGTGACAGAGTAGGTTTAAGCTCTTTTTATCTTTTATTTTTTCTTTCTATATTCTTTTTTGGGAGTACCACAGTGACCTCAATCTGCAGCTTTGTGTTAAGTCTTTGCGTTCCTGAGGACATTAGAACAATGCCCACTAATGGTCTCCCTTCCCATCTCCTTCTCCCTCCCGTAATTCCTTTTTTACACAAGTCCATGCTGAAGGAGTGTAAGCCTGTATATCACTTCAATTTCCATTTACCCTTGCAGAATGAACACTTCTTGTTCATTGCAAAACAAAAACCCTCAGCCTTTACCTTAATTAGATTTACATTAGATGTTAACCTACAGTATCTTAAGAAACGAGGAGATCCGCTAAAAAGAACAGTGCCATTAGGTAATGTTAGTCTATTAGGCAATACAAGATGAAACAGTTATGGTTCAGTGGAGTGGAGTCAGATAAAAATTGAAGCCTTCATTAGCAGTTGTCCATAAGGTGTTTTGAATTTGCAAGATTATCTTTCCTTCTGTTATTGCCACTTTCAGTATTTTCTAACAGGTAAGGGGAGTAACTTCTGCCTGTATTATTGTTTTTATGAAACATTGTATTATTATTAAAGGTAGTAAGTAGAACAACTTAAATTATAAATTAAAAAAAAGGTGAATACACACAGGAGAAAAAGCTGGAGACAAGGATGGAAATATTTCAGATTGGTTTACGTTATGAAGAAATACGCTGCCAAACTTTCCTCTAGCTTTGGTTTAGCTTTGCATTTTAATTTTTTTTTCCCCCAGATCATTCTGACCCCTTTGCTTTTTACACTTCAATACATTGCTAAAACTTTATGAGGCAAACATCTTTATTGCTTTAATATGAGGGTATGTACAGAAATCTTAACAGTATTCAAACCCTATAAAGCTATCTTTATTTCACTGTTCCAAACTGAAATTTAGACATGCAGAGAAGGCGCCAATTGAGTTTACAGTCTGCTGGCATGAGAAATATCAGAGATTTAATGTTTTTGTATTTGCAAACATATCACCAGAGCTTTGCCAGACATGACACCCAAACAAACACTTCTTTTGGATAGAGGTTGTGTGTTTCAAGTACAGTGGCTAAATGCATCCAGCCGTTTTGAAGTATGTTTGGTGAAATACAGCTTACGGAATGACCCAACCCTTCAAAGTTTTTGGGAAAGCTGTTTCCTTCCCTCCTGCAGAAGTCACTCAGTGCTTTGCCAGTCTGTGACCTGATGCGCTAATCTTGTCGAAGGTTAGGTTACTGTCTATAATTGTCTTGGAATTAACAGGATAATGTTGAAAAAAATTAAGCAGTCATGCTGGTTGCTACTCCGTCATTGATTCCTTCAGCTCACTGGTGTGCAACTAAGAAATGTTTGTAGTTCTACAACAGATGGATAGATACCATAAAAATATTATTTATGGAGCCTATGCCCTGCTTTGTGTTTTTCAAGCATGTTTCCACAGCTAATTGATGGTCTTAATTCACACACACTCTCACAGACTAAAGGCTGCATAGATGTTTATCTTGAAACATATGGTTGACTTGATTATGGAGATAAGTGGAAAGCTTGATGCTACCCATATAGTGGAGTCTCGCAACATGTTATTGCTGGCCTATTAATTAAAAGGATCTTGTTAACGTATCAGCAGAGTCTCATTACAAAAAGCGGAGGTGAAAACCTCACTGAGCTAGAAATGCAGGAAGTACTGCTCTTACATGAGATGTTCATACAAATCTACATGGAGCCTTACTAGTTCAGAAGTTATTTGTCAGGGGACATGGGCTCCCTAAATACTTCTGGAAGAGTATTTTTGCAAGTTTTGGAACCAAAGCAAGTCCAGGGAACATGTGTAGCGTGTTGTGTGATAAGCACACATAAAGAAGGTCTCACTAATCAGCCTTTGCGCCTTACTTTCCTTGTCTTTTAACATCTCACGTATCTCTGCCATAAAGCCTAAGAACTAGTTTTGTGCAATTAAGATCTGTTTCTGTATAAAAGCAGACAGCATTTCCTTTCCTTCTAGGGCAAGAACAAACACACGTAGAAAAAAAGTATACAGGGAGACCTGGAGTAAGCACAAAATACCTTTTTTTAGGGCAAATCAACTTTGTCCTTAGTTTACCCAGTATGAGACAGTGGGTTACTGTTTCTGAACAGGGTGAGAACTATGGTTTAGAAGAACCTATTTTTCCATTAGAGTTTGCAAATTGCTTTTATCAATCTTCTCTCTCTTCAACATGTTTTAGGACTGTTTTGCAAATGACTTTTACACCACTTAGCAGAAATGGAATCCTATTTTCTTGCCCTGGCCCTCTCTTGACTCCTGCCTTTAACCCTGCCAAAACCAAAGCTGAAGAAATGATCTTACATCTCAGTCATACCCCCTTGAAATTCCCTTCCTAGAATCATTCTTCTGGTTCCAGCTTATCCTTTCAGAGTTAAACATTTCCCTGCAAAATGTTGCCCAACTGCTGCACTGCCAGCATTTTGAATCCTGTTTCTTATCTACCTCAATGCTTTTTCTGTGCTGTCTTAAGTGTGTTCTTCCTTTGTCCATTCACAGTCTTCTCTGCCTTCTGTAGAGCTCACGTACATGCAAAAAACATCCAGAAGCAATATTTTGCCATTATTCCATTGGCCACCAACCATCGTTTTACTAGTAACTTCCTTTTGGTAACTGTAGGTCAGTCACAGCTCTTCTGTGCATTTATGATGTGTAGGGAAAGTGCAAGGCTAAGACTAAGGGGAAGGGGGAGAAAAAAAAGATGTTTCATGAGCTCTGTCTTATCTTCTCGAGGTTTTAGCTTCATAAAAGTGTGCACCACAGAACAGACAGCTATAGCGGAAACCAAGCGTGATCAAGACATGACAATGATGATGGTTGATATTTAATACCAGTGATGTACCCAGTGTTGAGCAGAGCCTTGTGTAAAAAGGGAGTATCTGAAACTAAGCCAAATGGGTGAAAAAAACCCCCTAACTTTCTTAAAATGTACTCTTTTAATTCCAAGATTTTAGGTAATAATTACTTGTGCCAGAAGGAATGTGCTTCAAAGAAAGTAAAGTCTCATTTTGAAGGGCCCCATAAACTCTTTAAATAGCATTGGCAATTTGTCCTTTCACTCAAGTTTTCTGTAAGAATAATTTTGAAAACAGTAATTTATTTGTATTTTTGGTGTGTGATTCCATTTTGTTGATACAGTAGACATTAACATACATTTTGTATGTGTGTGCACGTGCATATATGTATCAAATAAAAAATACCAGCAGCTAGGGACGTGGATAGCCAGGTCACTTGATTTGACTGGACTAGCATGTGTTTATTCTGTGTTATTTTATTTCTAAATGTCTCTTAGAAGTTTGGGGAGGATGAGGGGGCTGCAAGCAGGGAAAGAAAAGAAAAGGTACAGGAGTGATACATTCAGAATGCTTGGGCTTGGAAATGTTGCAGTTTTTTTCAATATCTAGAGTTTTTCAGTGTAATATCAGCAAACGGAGTGCATGGTGAAATTACAAACAATATTAAATCCGAACTCTGGAGACATAAATTCACATGAGGATCAGATCACAAGATTGGCTGCTTTCCGGCTAGTCTCCAGTGGGCTTTTTTCCATATCACAAAAATCACCATACAGTTTGGCACAACCTTCAGGCTCAGCGAGGAGGGTTCTGTTCCAGGACTGAAATAGCCAAAAGCACTAGATGCCAGAAGTGAGGTGCATTTGCAGTGTAGGACGGAGACAGTTTTACAGCTTTTGTCTCAACTCCTCTTTCCCCTTGCTAGGAATAAATCTCTTCAGGTTTGGGTAAAAGTTCTATCAACTTTATAGAGGAAGGAGAGAGGAATGAGACGCTAACCTTAGTATTTGTGACTTCATAACTAATGTAAACCTAGAAGCGTGTTGTGCCAGTAACTCACATTTCTGCAGCACACATTATAATCTAATAGACAGTATTTGAGAAGAATTTAAAAAAATGATTGGTGAACAGATTAGTTTCTGGTCAAAATTAGAAAAAAAGTTTAAACAAGAAAGTTGTAGACTTCTGAAAGTGATGGAGTCCCACTCCCTTCCCCCATCTCCCATCAGCAAGCTGATGTTTCCAGCAACTTCAAAAACAGAAGACTTCTCTGTAATCCTAAATGTACATAAGGAACAGATTAAAGTCCTGATTTGTGAAAAAATTTGAGCATATGCTGAAGAACCATTGACTTCAATGGGAGTTAAACATGTCCTCACACACGCTTCTTGAACTGGAGACTAATAAGGATATTAAAAAGGATCAAGAGGCTGCTCCCCTTCAGGAAATGCTGCAAAACTGTGATAGCTGAAACCTTTTTTTTTTGTGTCATAATCATACTGACTTTTATCACTACCCTTCTCACCTCACTTCCAGCCTTCACAAAGAGTAGAGAACGGCCCTGCTGTCCCTCTCTTCCCCATTCTTCCCCTGTCTTCTGCATGCCACTCTCTGCTAGGTTAAACTTTCTTGGGCTCCAAAAAGTAGAGGAACTACAGACTTTGCAGTCCCTATTAGGGATGCCATTATTCCCAGTGTAATGAATGTGAATGATGGTCCGATGCTACAGTGGATGATGGTTGAACAACCCTCCTGAGAGAATTAATTACAAGATAATTAATTACCTTGCTGTCTAGCTATGCAGACCTAGGAATGATTGGAAAGACATAAAACACAGTACAGTTAAAAAAAAAAAAAAAAAGACAAGACAGGAAACCTTAGTGAAAAGTCACACATAATTTACCTAGAGGAATCCTATTTACAGGGAAAAAGGAACCCCCCCCACCAAACAGCAATCCATATTAATTTTCTTTTATTAGACGAGTGACAGATGGAGAGAAGTAGTGATGACTAAAAGGCTTGAGTGTGGGTTGATTTCTTTCGATTCTGTATGACAAAACAGGTTATGTATATGGTTTGTGGCTGTGGTACTCATTTATTAAATGCTCATTTGGACTTTAAAAAATAACTTGCCTTCATTAGCAGTCTCAGGAAACAGACTCCATGGTGTAATAAATCTCACTTGCAGGAATTTTGGCCTGATACTCATCTTAAAATACTTCGAACTTTCTTTTTTTGAACCTTGTCTCACGCTCTACTACAGTCCTAAGTAATTTATCCCTTCCCTTCATCATCCAGCTTTAGAAGGCAATTCTGCATCCTTATACACAGGATAAGTTAGTTTGGAGATGAGTCTTTGTTCTTAACTTCAAGTAATTTATTCCAAATCATTAACTTTATTTTCTTAATAAAATCTCTTTCTACAACTGAAGGTCAGAGGTAACTTTGGCATAATGGCTGTTTAGCGTAGAATAATTTATGGAAAATAGTTATGTAAGAATCATAAAGCAGTAGAAACATTAAACATGAATATAGCTTGAAAAAGAAAAACTGATGAGAAGAATGCTCATTAGGAATAGGAAAAGCTGAAAATGGACTGTATGTTTCTTTCCGTCCCCCATATTTTATTAAATTAGCTCATGTAAATTAGTAAAGATGTTTCCTTCTGTCTCTGTTTACGTGCTTCTTGAAGCAGCTTGCTTTCATTCAAATCAGAAAAATACACAGATTTCCATCCTTGGTTTTGTGTTTTCACTGGTGGCTGTTTCTGTTGTTGCTGTATGTGCTGCAAAACTAAAATGAGATACCCAGTTGTTCTTTGGTTTTGTCCAGTGGAGTCTACTTATTCATGAACCTGCTTGAAAGTGTTGAGTGTTTCAGTATTCACTGTGGTAAACCTGCAAATGTTGTGTGTTCTTAAGCAGAGACATTCTTAAAATGTTTGTATTTGTACATTTCTGCAGAATGTGTTTTTCCATAGTGGGAAGAGGGCAGAGAACAGACTATTATCTTCTCAGGGTCAGTATCAGGTAATTCTATGCATTTCCTATGCCATTGGTTTTAGTTGCAGATGTATAGCACTATCACGTATTTCTAGTTGCTTGTCCTAACAGTTGCCTTCCAAGCATCAAATACAAAGTCTTATGATTACTTAGGGCAGCTTCCAGCCATTGGAGGACAGAGTCCAGGCACCATGATGTATCCTGGACTCTTGCAGAGCACTGCAGTTCCGTAACAGGCTCTGCACCAGTCTAGGATGGACATAATTGTCCTGAGCAGCCAGAATTCTGTAGTTTCAAAGCTTCCCTTAACATGGTATGGCACAGCACACACTGACTTACGTTCTACTTCCATATCATGATGTGATCGCCTTTATGGTTTCTTATAGAATTAATTTGGTAATTTTCTGATTCTTTCTGCTACTGTGTTTTGGATTATCCTTATCTGTACTGTCTTCAAATCTGTGATTTAATCAGTGTCCACTTTTTGATAACCAAATAAGATGGATTCATATTATTTTTAAAAGTATTAAACAAAAAATATATTTTCCAAAAGGTATTGTTTTAAAATATATATTTTTACAATGACTTTATACAAACTCTATGTCTGCTACTAATAAAAAAGAAAATATTGCAAATAGTCCCTAACTGGGCATTTTGCTAAGCTAGTGTTCTATTCATCTTATTATACTAAGGAATTTAAAAGCTAGAAAAGCTGGCATTAAACCGAAAGGGCAATGGAAAGTTGGTAGCCTAAACATTTGTTTTGATTCATATGGAAGGAAAGAATTTGGACCAGATGCTTGAAAGAGCTCAGAACCCAGCAGCCCCCATTGTTCTTCATTTAGGTGCCTAAATGGTAACAGTCGGGTGTGCAGCTTTCTTGAAAGCTGATCCTTTTGTGTTGAGGCAGCTTTTAGGCTTTAGCCTATCTCTTCCTGGCTGTAGAACTTTAACTGTAAACATTTTATTCCAGAATTGTCCCTCATCTATATCCTTCAAGCATTTGCTTATAGTTAAGAGATCTATTGTTAATATTGCAGGGCTGCAACTCCTTCAGCACGTCCCAAGTTTTAAAAATATTTGTCCCTCACATTGCTTTCATTCTTGGGACCTACTCCTTTGTATCTGATGCTTTAGCAATACATTTTCAAGGAGTTCAACTGGCATGTGGACTCTAAATGCAGATTGTTCATATGCTTTTGTTTGCTTTAGACTGGCAATCCTGTAAAATGCAACATACTTCAAAGAAACCAGGGCTATGTGCTTTCTTCTATAAAATAAGTTCTCAGTCCTAGAAAATTTCTTGAGTGGGGCTATTGTATGTGATGCTTGTGAATCACTGTACTTATGCTTTAAGGATGAAAATATACAGATGATCAAATTATATGTAATTGCAGTATTGGGTTAAATCAAGATCAAACAAGGCATCCAGTGTGCCTTCCTGAAGTTAAAAAAAAAGGATAATAATTCTTTCTTGAATTTGCCTAAGGTTTATACAAATGCAAACAGTTAAAATAGCATTTGAACCTTTATTGTGCTGCAGACTGTATGAGGTATATTTGATTCAAAAGTGCCTTTGGACTCCATTCTTGGTAAAAAGCAGGGGCTATTAGTAGGCTTAAAAGACTAAGACTAAATTTTAATAAGTAATCCACTGTGCAATCCCTGCATCCCAAAAGTACAGAAAATGGCTGGGTGGCTTTGAAATAAGACACTGGAAATAAATCAAGGTGAAAAAAATTGAGTTTCCATCTCTGATTTAGACTTGTACAAATTTATCTACTAGAACATTGCCCAGAAGTACCCAAGCAGTCTCCAGGGCTGGAAGTTAGCACACACAGTTCAGCATCATGATTTTGCCAGGCAAACCGCCCTTACTTAGAAGGAAGTGTGTTGTTTTGGGCAAAACCCCTGACTATACTCCTTACAGGAGTCCCTGTGTAGTTTAATTTCCTACAGAGTAATTTCAGTTATCTTTACACAGTTCTCTAGTTATTCTATACTTTGGATTTTCAGTTAGTAAAATGGGAAAAACGAGCTTATAGTTCCTTATGTATAAACAGAGCTAAACCATTCAGGATGTCACGCTAGACTGAGGAGTAGGAGGAGTCAAAATACAATGACAATTCCAGTTACTCAATGCTAGCTGAATTACCAATCAAGGTATTTTTGAGCAGGTATGTGGCTCCAAATAAAACTTTGAATTCTATCATTTAAAATAGAGGTATTTTTATAATTTTGATGATTTTTTGAGCCATTTATTGGCAGATGTGCTTTAGTCAACCATATGTACAGAGGTGATGTACAGATATATTTCTCTGCCTCAACAAATATTCCAGCTTCTTTCCAAATGGTGTGTTTGTTTGGCTGATGCACGACCTCAGCCAGACATTTTTCTGAAATTGAATCCAGATCAAATGGAAGGCCTCACTGACTGGCTCGATCTCAGCGCTTGCCTTGATCAATGTTCCTTGCCCATATAGAAAATGGGCAGTTATCAGGTTATCTGGGATTTCCAACACAGGTTCCTATATGTTATCCATAAATCTATTTTACTTACTTTGACAGATGCAATTATCACATCCAGTCAGTATTTGAAGACTACAGCAACATAAATTTGGTAGTATCTTGCTCTAGGTTTTTAAAATTTAATCATTTTTACATTGAGACCACACGGTTCTTTGATTAAACCTTCATGCGTTGCAGACCTACCAACTGCTGAAAACCGTGTGCCTTTTCCTCTTGTTGGACTGAGTTTGATCAGTGTGATTTGCATTGGGTCTCACTAATGTTTTATTGCTCCAATGTAAAATTCTGCTCTACCAGGAGATATTTTGACTTGCCATATTGTGAATTGTCTCTCCAGAACGAAGAAATTCTCTTTGATCCTGAGATTTAAATGGAAGAGATGGGACATACAGTTTTTTTCTTGACTGTCACTGACTGACTCATTGCCAGGAGATATTCAACAGTCTGATTCCTTTTGTTCTATTTTCAAGTCTAAATGTAGGCCATCAATATACCTGGATATTTTTCAGTACAGTGGTTATTACATTTCTGTACAGAACTCTCGGAAATTGTGTGATAGGTGCTATATAAATGTACAGAGTAGAGTGGATTAAATCGGACTGGATTTCTGGAATGCACATCATCCCTTACTATGAGTTCTCATAGTGTGGTTAGAGCCAGCCTGTACTGCATGAAAATTTTTTTGTGATGTCCATTTAACCAATAAATCTGTCATCGCTGACTGGTCTCCATTTCCTCTGAAATAAACAAATCACTATTAGGTTCTTTGAAGCAGCAGACTGCCAGGAAACACAAAAGTCACTTTTGCTTCATCCACGGAGATAAAGTAGTTAGTAAGTGGAAATGAGCTGCAACTGAAGGAGCCTCAGTGTTCTCACACCTGCTAGAAAGTACAGTAGATTTCCACACAGCAGGAATTCAAACAAACCTCAGATCACTGTGTTCAGTGAAAGTGAGCTTGCCCAGCCAAGAAATGAATTGCAGGCCCTTGGAAACTACTTAAAGAAAGCCAGTTTCACAGGGACAGAGGAAATTTGAAAGAGTCCAGGGAACTCTTCGAGGTCTGTGACGTCCATTATGTCATCTGCTGTTTGCCTGGCACCATCTTTCTGACCTCCACATTTCTCTGGCTCCCTTTTTGAATATGATGGACCTTTGCTTGCTGTACTTGGTGCTTCATCCCACAGGGAACCTCTCTGTTCCTTGACTATCTTTAGTACTGTTTTCATGTGTAAGATTGCATCTGCTTTGTCTTTACTCTTGAGATGGGATTTACTTCATTTAAATCTCTCTTTCCCAACAATCTGTGGCTTAAATCCTATCTCCTACCTCTTTTCAATGTGGAAAGTAAGTCTGATGTAACACTGATGAGAAAGGTTGTAGAAGCTAAGCAAACAGATGTTGTGAAGGATAGGTTTTGTAACTCATGTTGACTGGCATAATTTGCGTCTTCATAAAAGTGAAGGGAAAATGTTCCTGTTAAAAATCTGCAGTTATTTTCATCAACGTAGCTTCAAGTTTTCTTCCCAATAAAACCTGATTTTTCATTTATACAAATGTCTACGAATATGAAAACTACCAGAAACTGCTAATGGAATCTGAGCTAATGACAGGAACTATCAATAATAGGAGAAAAATTACTTTTTGTAGGAAAATCCAGTGAATCTTCAGTAGGGGCCTGACCTAGCAAAAGCTAATGAGAATTTTTAAATGGGACAGGTTTGCAACATAGTTTACAAATAGTGTTGAAAAACCTTTTGTATTTCTTTATCAATTCCATTTTTATGCTCATTTCTAAATCATTTGACATCCATGAAGAGTTTTAACATCAGTATTTCCAATGACATTTTTTCTTTGATAGGAAACATTATTACAGTTTCAATAAAAGTTCCATCTTGGATTTGGATTCATAGCCAGGAGGGGTTTTTTTTTTCCCTTAGTCCTATAAATGAAATTATTTTTTTTCTTGTCCGAATCATTTTACTTTCAGACTCATACTGACGTTCCACTCTAATTTTTATTGCTAGCAAATTTAATACTTCACATTTTGAACTCATGATAAGGTAGAAACTATTCTTGTAATTACTGCAAGCATAAACACAAGGTTCAGTTATATCTTGCCCAAAAACTTATTGTAATCTCTATATTCAGATCACCCTCTGATGCTTTGTGTACATACAGAGTTTTATAAGTTAATATGGACTTTAAAAAAAAAAATTCTTTACCAGTAGTGAGTTCAGGGGACATTCTTGTCTCTGTGCCTTTCTTGCCATAGACTGGGTGCTTGCACGCTCCCAACACAGTGCTGACGTATCTCTATCTTGAAGATACTGAGAAGAAACAGTGCTGTGGGGAGCCAGGGGGATGTGCTTCACTACACCCTGTCCTTAAGCAGGAGCTTACCTCATCACATGACCTCCTGTGAGGATAGGATGGGGCTGCCCTTCTTCCTTTCTTGTTCTCTGGACTGCACTGGTGATGGGGAGGTGTGAAAACAGACCCACAGTAAAATGGTATAAAACCATACCAAAGGTAGTGTGGCACTTGCTGTGGTGCCAGATGCCAGATCTCATTTGGAAAACTTCTGGAAATAACTCAGGGTTCCAGTTGACAATATATATTTCCTGGCTCACATTTAATCCTACGTAAGTGGTATTTCTCTCAATAACAGAACAAATGCGAGGAAAAGAAAGTCATGTATCTGTCTGCCCTACGTATGACAATTCAATTCATACAGAATATACTACTTGTTTATAAAACTGGGATTAGTTTCCAAATTACGTTTGCCAAAATGTCCTGAAATGAATCCACATACACTCTGAAAAAGTGCTTAGAGACCATTTTTCAAATGTGATTTTGGTAGCTTCAAGTCCTTAAAAGGCACATTTGTTGAAACTACACTACTGTCTAGGTCCTGATATATAACAGAGATAATTTGTGGTCAAGAGTTGGAGAGTGGTGGGAAGAGTTGGAGAGAATGGGAGAGATTGTAAAATTTGAATTTCCTCAAAATGCTATATTCCAAATCTAGCTGGTGGGAATTTGGGAAATATGATGTAGAAGATAGGAAGTCTGATCATGCCTTATGTTTGTTGGTTTGTTGGGGTTTTTTTTTAATTTTCTCCAGTTGTCGTCTTGGCTTTTGTTTTTGGGAGTATTTTCTGTAGGTTGGTTTTTTTTGGGTTTTTTTGCTTCCAGTGACTTAGGGCCCATCATTAACAATAAAGGCTGATTATTCACATGATGAAACATCTGCACACTTGTATCTTTGTATCAGTGAGGTAGCATGTAGATTTCAGCAGAGATGGGAATCCTGGCTTTGCCATTTAAGCTCATCTATAAAAGAAATAGAGGGGAAAACTCTGTAGGATTAAATAAGCAAAGGTATCCCTTAAAGGACGTGTGAATAAAAATTGCATAAGGGTTCTTGGATTATGTCTTCAGATTATTTATTTATGTAACTGCTATAGCACCTTGTTACAGGAAGAAGGAAAATTTGAGGGCTACTAAACACTTTGCTCTAAATTCTGTGAACTTCAAGGAATTTTAGTTATATGACAACTGTAAAGAATGTTTTTACATTTTACTGAGGAAATAAGGGATCACTTTCCCTGTTGATTCATTTAATATCTCTGATATTATAAAGAATGTAGTGAAGAAACAGATTTTTTCCAGATCAAAAATAGTAGGATGAGGTCATGCTAGACTGAAATCTTCAAGCCCTTTCAAAGAATCCTGCAACTGAAAACTTTGCAACTTCTGTCTTTGGTTTCACAGCTACTTTTATAACAGTTAAATGCTGTTTACTTTGTCTTCTGACAAAAAATATACCTGAGGAAAAGTATCATGCAGACTTAAACATCCAATCAGAACGATGCTTTTTTTCCAATAATTAATCCAGTCATTAGTGATAGGGAAAACTTCATGTAAGCATTAAGTCACGGGTTGTTCAGAGCAAAAGCTACAGCCAGTGTTTCAAGGGTGGTTCATTATTTTTATTTATGCCCGTCAAGTACTTTTAGTGTGTGTTGAATTGAAATACTGAACAGTTTTGAAACTACAAGAACCGAAAGACAGCATGTTCATGAATTCTTTACATTAGTAGGGATGAAAGAATTAACTTATTTGTGTGTGTACTACACAGCTTTTGTTTGTGTGGTTTGTATGTGCATAATTTACTAAATCAGAATTAAGAGCTTTGGGTCTGCTCTTGTAAGACACGAGTTCTGGAGCCACACTTTTCTTATGGGAATGGAGATTCAGTCTTGGTGGGAAAAAAAGATCTGACTCTGTTTGTTTTATAAGACCTCTCCCATTCTTACGTTTTATAATTGCTTCATTGGAACAAAGTTGTCTTGGAAAAGTCATATCTTGGAGAGAAAATAACCTGCCACATTGCTCAAGCTATTCCTGTTGGGGGGCTTTAAAATGGATGGAGAGAGACCCTGACATAGAGCCTTTGCTTCAAGAGACAGCCAGTGCACAGAGCAGGAAAGGAAAGTGGTATGTCATGTGAATCTTCATGCTAAGCAGACTACTTGTGTGTTTATGTATCAACTCAAACTTTTTTTCAGGATGTGTGACTTAATACCTGCATATGCATTACATCAGTTAACAAAATCTGCTCATTGGTGCCTGCTTTCTTTCGGGTAGGACGGGGCATAATCTTCATCATCTGGAGTGAGAGTTAAGCACAGTTGGGAATCAATCTGAGCAAATACACGGAGGCTAGGCAGTGACAAGGGCATCTGCCTGCACGTCTTAACATCAGGAGGAGGAGGGGGTGAGGCGGAAGGCATTTGGAGAGAAGGAAGCATTTCAGACAAATACTTTGGTTCTGTCTAGAGTCAGCTATGCTTTGTCCAAGTGATGATTTGTACCGGATATAACATTGCCATCTCCTACATTTCTCATGATATTGATTTAGAGTAAATGAGGAGCTGAACATCAGTTTTTGCATGTTGTCATTGCTGCCTTACTGGTTCGTAACTACTTTTGTAGAAATAAATACTGAATGCTTTGAGAAGGGAATGGTGTAGATATTCCAGGACATTGTTTTCATAATGATTCACAAAGTTCTGGATCTGCAAGTCTGTGTGCAATAGCCAGTTAAATATGGATAGATACATTTAATGATCAATAGCAGCAGAAGATGTAGAGAAATTGCTAATCCAGAACAGCACTGTGAGTCATTGAAGGTAATTTTCCTTAGAAAAATGGCTACAAAAGGCAGTGAATTTTTTTGAGCACTTTCTACCTTTTCTTTGTTTTCACACATAGACATTCCTGAAAGTTGTGAAACAACTTACTGTATGAGTACTCCATGGGGCTGTGATTTGTAAACAGGTTGTCAGATCTGAATTTGAGCTAATGATTTTTGTTCTCTATGTCTGTTCTTTTAAAAAGTTTTAAAAAACATTTTAGTTCCCCTAAACATCTCCTGTGTGCAAAGGGAGTTTCAAAACAGCTGTTTTCTAAATATGCTTAGGAAGATGATAGGCTAAATACTGATAAGTGATTTTACCCATGGGCAACTTGATGTATGAGTTGCCTAAAATAATACATGTCTGATTTTCATAGCTCTCTGACTGATAAACTGTTATCTTTCATTTTCAGTGATGCTTCTATAATTTCAGAAGTTGCTTCCATCCTGAAACCATTTTTGGGTGATTGTGGCTTGTATTCATGCTTCCTAAATATATTTCTGGAGTTTTAGGTCAAATTTTTATGTTTAAGGATCTCTTAATTGAATCATTCAAATATAAAAGGAATAGATCATACCCAAATTGCATATTACCAATCTGTCATGGTAAAGATCTGCTGATTTTTACACACTAAGACTGGTGTCTTCAGATGTTAAAGCATCTGAATTACTATGCAGCTTAGTGGACCAGAGTATCAGTTTGGCATATCTCTCACAAAAGGTTTGCTCACCTTCTCACAAAAATTTACAAAGGTTTGCTGAGAACTATATACAGATTTTCATGCTGCTGTTTTCTTTCATTCTTGGTTGAGACACCAACAAGTTTTTTTTTTCTTTTGCCTTTTGCTGAACACAAATCTGAGGACACTGCATTATTTTGATCTTTTCCTAGGATTCTTTGATTTCCTGCAACCTTGGGATAAATTATGCTTTTATTTTGTCCTAAGCATACTGTAAGGAATTCAGAATTGCACCACCTAAGAAGACCATTTTGACTCAGAGAAACAGACTGTGTTGCTGTTATTTCTGCACTTGCACCTTCATGAGACATGACCTATGCCTGGTCTGCACACCTTTCAGTAGACCATACACGATCTGACTCCTCCTTGCCCTTCTTTTCCCCTAGGACTGTTATTTAAAATGTGCATTTTGTGTGGTACTATTTATATCCAAACCAAAATATAATTATAGAAATTTCGCTAGATACAGCCGCACCTTATTTGAATAAGGATCGAAATCTTGTTCAAGACTGGAACTGTTGTTTTCAGCCAGGTAAATTGTAAGACTAAGCTGAAGGACATCACAATCGTGATGTTTTCCCTCAGCCTTTCCTTAAAACCTGCTCTGTCATAATACCCAGGATCATGACAGCTGGGATGCAGTGATCAATGTTTTTACTTGTGTTACTGCTATGAAGAAGTGAGGTGCAGCACACGATAAACGCATAAAGACTCTCAGAAGCACTAACTTTCATTAGTATCCAATGTCCAGTATAATGAGGAGGCCCTTTAAGCAGTACTACTACACTAATACTAAAGAATAATATATTTAGAAGTTTCTCTGTCTCGTTTTATTCGTGCATACATGTCTTCATTCAAAGGAAGAGCTTCTGGGCTCTTTCTTTAGTTTTTGAACCAAACAAATGTCCTTGTAACTAGGGAACTATCCTTCCTGGCTGAGGCAGGTGTTCTTAAGTCTTAGATTGTACTGCAGTTTTTTCAAGTAGTGTTATAAAGATCTATTTTTTTGTTTATTTCCCTTTAAGGCTTTTTAGGGTCATGCATTAGTGTCCTGATAGTGTCCTTTCTTTGAGAATTAATGATGAATAATTTCAAGTAGTAGCAAACTGTCTCAAACAGGCTCCTATTATCTCTCAGTACAAGTTAAAGCAAATAAAACAAAAATAATTCAGAATTAGTTCCTAACTGATTGAAAGACATTGTTGATGCATTAAGACACATAAAAGTAAATTTGGGTCTATTCAGTAGCTTTTGGGGGAGGGTCCTATTTTCAAACAGGACACCATCCACACAAGTAATCCTACTTGACTTATGTGTTAATATATAGGTGAATTAATGCTCATTAATATGTGGAATGAGGATGGTCAACCTGAACTTTTTATCTGGTCACTATTGATGTAATCCAAGAAGGGATGACCAGTGATTTTCTTTTCATGTTCTCAGCCTTGTTTTAACATCTTCTCGTTTTATCCACAAAACTGAAGATGAGATTGCATGGCAGCTACTGCAAGACATCTTTTGTTACATCAAGGGCAGGAAGGGCTGACATCATGAAAATGAATGAGGAGAGAAAGAGGTTGATATGGGAATTTTTATTAGGGACTAGGTCAGCTTGAAAGAGATCAAATTTGTGGAACCAGGTATGGAAACCATCATTGAAAAAAATGGTTTGTGTATACAGTTTTATTGATGTGACTTAAAAACTAAGGGCACTAAAATGAGAACATTCTTTTGTAGTTGAATGACTATGAGGGTGTTTTTTCTGCTTCAGCTTTAGGTCTGGGTAAGCAGCTGAATGACGGAACACCAAATAAGCAAGCAGTCTAAATCACAGTATAGTTGATGTAACTAGTGAGATCTTTCATGGTGATGGTAGACTCCCTTGTAAATTAGATGAAAAAAAAATTAAGAAAAGACAAACTTTAAAGGGAACCTACAACTCTAGAAGCACCGTACTTGGATTCTGTGGTGGGTTAAGTAAAGCACATGATAGAAAAATCATTACTTTTTTTTGTTTACATTTTGAGGCATGAGAAGACACAGATTTCCTGCTTTCAAAAGGAAAGTGAAAATATATGGGAGTAGGAAGGCACCAAATTGTGTTTAGAAAAAGCTTAGTGTTCAGCTAAATGCACAGATGCATAAACTAAACACTTTTTATGCCTAAACCACTGTTTATGTAGTAATGAGGATTTTCCATCAGTTTCTTCAGTTAAACAGTAGCTGTCTTTTTGCTACTTAATGGAAACAAGGCAGTCTTGCATAAAAACATCAGATATATCAGCATGTTATGCTCTTTTATCTTTTATATGAGTTCAACATAGTCATAACCCTTACAGACCAACATTTTAACCTCTTTTCCTTTTGTATTTTGCCTTAGATTTGTGAAATGAACTGGGTCCAGTTTTGCTTAAGAAGCAAGCAGGGGTTTTTGTTGATAGAGAAAGTCAATATCAAGCTTTTGTTTTTGTTTTGAAGGATGGAGAAAGCTTGTTTATGACTAGGAACATCCGCCAAATGCTCTAAAACCAGCATAAATTAACTATTTACTCAAATTCATGTTTACATCTGCAAAAGAAGCTATTGCTCCGTGTTTTGAGTACCCCAGAGGCCTATAAATTCCCTGGAAAACATTGCAACAATGTAAAACAACCCAGTGCAGTTATTCAACCAGTACCATTTTTATAGGGCTGTGCTGTGCCGGATCATGCTCAGTCCAGCATCGGCAATAAATCCAAGCCCGAGTGACATTTGCTCTACTGACTGGAGTCACTAGGGACAGCAGAAAGGAAGGGAGATTCAAGTCATGCTCACTGGATGTTTTAAATAACCAGGCAGCAAGGAGATTAAGCCTGAAAGTGGTGTGTTGCTAAGGAGCCCTCAGCAGAAGAGTGGGTAAGAGGAGGAATTAAGTTGCTCGATACGTACCTTCACATCCACCTGATGACACTTTGTCTCACAGCTGACAATTGAGATTGGAGGCTTCAGGTTTTGTTTTATATCAGTAGAAAGTATCAGACAGTATATCGCAGGCATGGTCGTGCTAACCAGTCCCTAGTCCATAGTTTTCCCCTTTGCCTCAAGATCCTGAGTGAGAGGCCCATATTTGGGGTGGTTATCAATGGATAAAAAAAGATTGGAAAAACTCCTTTCTTTTTCAAAAGCTGTGCAATTTTAAAATAAGATACCCTTGATAAAAATTGTATAATGTCCAATCGTCTTATTTAAATTGGGCGGAAACTCAGTGACTGAGTAGTTTAAAATTAGATGGAATTAAATTTTATATTGAACAGAGTAACACCCCAGAGCTCCTGTCTAACAGCTATAACTCATTTTGTTGGAAAGCTGCAGACCTTTATTCCACTTCTTAATATACCTCTTGAATTTATGCTGTTTTGGAGCTGCTACATACTCTTTCTCAGAGCTGCCAGATAAGAGTTCAGTTGGTATTTTTTGAGGTTCAGAGAGGAATTTTTCTGTCTCTCCCTCCTCTCCTCATTAGCACTGACAAATGAAATGTTCACTGTTGTTGCATGAAGTCAAGCCCTGGAATTACCGACCCTTGATTATATCAATGGAAAGAAGGGCAAAGTAATAAACCAGCAATATTCATTTCTTAGAAAGATGGAGTTCAACACTTTCAGAGTCAAAAAGGGGGATGATGTTTTACCTCCAGCCTGCCAGTGATTACTGGAGATGACAACTGGCCTTAGTATTTCTTTTCAGTGTTAAAACTTTTGGGAATGGAGAAAAAAAGTTATAGCTACTCAACTTGTATGTTCAATTGTAATGAATGTTTCTTAACTTTCTTATCCCTATATAGGTAGCTATTTAAAAATGAGCTTTGCTTAAAAGAGGAAACCAAATGCTGCCTGGGATTGTAAAACGTACCTGGGATTGTAAAACATACATAGAATTTACTATGCTTTGACCTGCACTGTCGGACTATTTCTCTAGCACATTACTTTACCGGGAAGGCCTTTCTTCTCCAGCTTATATGCAGCAAGTCATGTGAGGTGAATGGTGGAAGACTGAGGCCATAATATTTATCATTAGTGTGCAAAATGGCCTCTCTTATTGGGGAAAAGAAAAGTTTCTACTTTTGTTTTTGTATAGTGGTTACAGAAAGACTTTCCATTATTGAAAAGGAGTTGGAATTGAAGCTAGGGACAAAATGACCTTTTGATTCGACTAACATACTGTGGACTTGTGGCTTAATTATCCGAGATTCTTGGGGTTTGGGGGATTAATTTTTTATTATTCTTTTTTTTCTTTTTTCCTAAATATATCTGTTCTCAAAGTGCTCACTTGAGACCTGAACTTTGTGTGCACACTGATATGTTTGCAAAATCAGGCCCTTATTACTATACTTTCTCTTTCCAAATTAAGAAGTAAGACTATGTAAGGAATATCAACCACTTTGGAAGTAGCAGTCTTTCTTAGGTGTTTAAAGCAGACTTAGACCGCTTAGTTACTTGAACTATATAGTCTCTCTATATCGTACATATAAAAGGGGACAGTAAAAGTACGGCATAAAAGTTTGCTTTCTCAAAGGCTATACTTGAACCTGTAGTTGAAGTGAAGTCCCCTCTTAGATATTTAGTAAATATTTTCTTGCACTCTAATCTTAAAATAGTAGGAAGTAGTCCAAACAATTATGTTGTGGCTTTTTGCTCACATCAAAGTTGAAGGGGATTTTTTATTGCACCCTGCCAAAGCTTTCCATTATGAGTCACAAACTTTAACTGTACAAGTTTGATTGTTAGCAATGAAGAAAAATTATTCATCAAAAAGCTCTCCTAGATTGTAAAATTAATAGTAAAAGAGATTTAGCAGGAAACTTGAACCTGCACTGTTAGATTTTATTTCTTTTACAGATTTAATTCCTTTAGCCAGTGTACTATTTAGAGAACTATTTGGCGTTTTCTGTTTGATTGTGAGTGTTTTTCCATCCTTTAACAATTGCACGATAGTTTGAAAAAGGAAATTGTGTTAGCTTCAAACATGACAAATCCTTTGGGTGTTTTTAATGGATTCTGCCACTTACGATAATAATTTCAGAAAACACAAAGAAAGGAAAATGTGGCATGCTGCTAAGTAGGAGAACTTGTTAGTCAAAACCAGCTGATAGTCAGGACTTCTGACGTAATCATTAGGAGGTTTTCTATCTAGTATTAACAGATAGTAATGTTTTTAAGTGAAAAATGAAACTTTCATGGTTGGTCTGACAGCCAATGGCGTAAATAGCTTAAGCATCTGAAAAAAGTTATTTTATAACCCTTTTTATTTTGGTTTCCCCTGAAAGACAGGTAATTCCATTTAATTGCATGTGGAAAAGTACTTTCCACTGTTTTTCCATTTTTATAGTTAATGTTAAACTTCAGCAAAATGTTGTAAAGTAAACTGTGAATGAAACAGTAGAATACACCCAGAACAGCAACCCTGTTTAGTAGGAGACTGTGTGTTTTTCTGTTCTTAAAAAAAATCTGGATATCTACTATGTTATGTTATGAGCACAGCTGGGCCTGTTGGCTTCATTTGAATGCTTTCTGAGGGATAGTAAGATTTACAAAACATGTCACTAAAACATACCCAGGCATATGCATTTGCACGAAATCTATGATATTTCTTAAAGACCCAGACAGGGATCACATTTGTGCCTTACGCTGAAAGCTGTAATGCCACACTAGTTGAACCATGTCCAACAGCCACCAAGGCACAGAATGAACACCTGAAATTGTTTGAGAGGACTGTGACACTTATCAAGAGAGAGAAATGGAAGGTGACTTGTGATCCTGCAGTTCTGCAAGGTCGTACATATACTGCAGAGGCCAGTTACGAGTGTTTCAAAGAGATGGGTTTTAGAAAGAGTAAAAATATTTGAGGTAGAAAAAAAAAAGAAAGAAGGAAAGAAACAGTAACACAGGATTAAGCAGAAATATTGGATGTTAGATTTGCTCCAGACACTGTTTTTTTCTGTCACATGTTCAAGATATATAAAATTTTCACTGCATCATTAAAGAGTTCCAAAGAAATCTGTTCTATGATGAATGGAAAAAAAAAAAAATT
>VZTU01005923.1:12155-34708 GCA_013400835.1 Zapornia atra | reverse complement strand
TTTTGCCTTGGTATGTATGAATGGTGCATTCGACTGTGGGTCTGTTGCAGAGGACCCGTATTTCCAGGCTGGTTTACTTTTTGGATAAGTTAAATAGTGATTGTGTTGCATGATCTCTTTATACTACAACAAAAAAGGTGAAGTTATATTAGAGCCTATGCAAGGTTAAATTTTTACCAGACAATGTATCAATTATGTATACATGCTTCAGCATCAGCCAGCTACACAAGAACATGTGGTCAGATTTGTACAGCCTACCCTGATGTCTGGATTTCAACTGTTCCTGGATTTAAACTACCCTGCATATCTACTCTTTCTGAAATCATACTACTTATTTCAACATAAGCATACAGCAATCTCCCTGTATATAAAGTAGGGCAGATTCCTGTCTTAGAGCTTTGAAATTCTCTCCCATAAAACACTATCCATTTTTTATGTGCCAAGTGACCACATGCAAAAAAAGAAGCAGAATAAATAATCAGCCTATTTGCAGGTAGAACCACAAAATAATTACACTTTCTAAACGTGCAGGTTATACAATGCTTCAAACCCTCCCTTTGCCCTTTATTTGAAAGTCATATACAATGCCAATTCCTGTGCTCCATGGGATTACGAAAATTTCTACTTCTTGACATAGAGCAAGTGACTGGGAGCATTTTGAGATGCATATATCAGCTAAACCAGCATTCTTATTTTCAAAGTGATAAGTAGTTTCTTAAAGTTAAAAATTCCTCAGTGTCAATACTCTGCATTTTTCCCCTAAGGTATTACCAGTGGAATTCAGAAATGCTCTGATATGTACCTCGTTTTATTATTAGCATATACTACTTTATACATCTGCTACCACAACAGAGTAGTTTGATGATTTAGCTTGTAACCATTTTTAAATAAGCTTCATAAATCTTTATGATAACTTCAAGATATAAAATGAGAAATTGTAAGATAAACCAAATATATTTGTCTTATTCTTCATATTATGTTTAAAGATAACTTGGAATCTTTTGGCCCTATGAAGAATAAGTTGATGGAAATGCTATTGTTAAAATTATTTAGGCTAAACAAGGCAATACAACAGAGTGAAAATGGTAAAACTAAAGGAAAATCTAGCTAAAAAAGTAGGTGGATAAGCAAAACAGTAGATCTACAGTTTGCAAGCTAGCAACAACAGAAAGGCACACTACCTTGGGCATTGGAAATTCACATGCCCCAGCACAGTAGTAGGCATCAAATGATTTGGGAGATATGATCCATTCATTCCAGCCAATATCAGCAAAGTCAACTTTCATATATCTTCTTGAACAAATCCTTGGTTCGTTCCACTGTTTCCGCCTTGCTTTCTTCATTGTTTTCTCATCAAAATTTAGCACCTGAGACTTTGTAAGTGTTTCTGTATTTTCCTGCCCTTTTCTTCTTCGGTCTTTGCGTGAAACTTTTGGTTTCAAGGACTTGTAGGCATTCTCCCATATGTTGTGTTTGTTATATTTGTTGTTATAATCTACTTCTGGCAACTCATTGTTCTGGATAGAGCTAGAGAGGTATGTATCCCTCCTCACTCGGGTATCAGTAGAAGCATTAGGGGATAGATTCGGGTCTCCATCATTGGAAGGGAATGGGTCATAACGCTGTAGGGTGACTGCCACACTGTTAGGTTCAGAGATTGCGAGATCATTGGCATAAACTAGTATATACGGTAAATGACTGGTGACCTGTTCAGGGAAGCCCTGATGTTTCTCCCCAGAATCAAGTTCAGCACAGAGAATGAGCTCTCTAGCCTGTTTTGATTCTTTAATGATATGTGAAATGTCCTTTGCATGCCAAGCCCCTCGCCTCTGAAGAGACACAGTGATGTTCCCTTTCACTAGCCCATAGGCAGAATTCTGGTGAATGCTCTGGAAAATGAGGTTGAGCTGCAGGATTGGGGGCAGGTGAAGGAGGCGGCAGGATGAGTTCTTGGACCGTTTGCAAAACACTTCCCGGTGCCGAGGGCGTTTTTCAGCATAGAAGTGAAAAGTGGCAGCAAGGATCATCTCTGAATCTTGCATGGATGTCAGATTGAAGCAGTACAAGGGTTTCTGAACCAAGAATTCTGCAAGAGAGCAAGGAAAACATGGATAAATTTTGAAACCAAAAATGGTAGCCAAACTCTTATTCATATATGAGTGGATTAACAAATTTTGGTTTTTCTTTATCCACTTCCCATCAGTTGGTATAGTGAGTTTGTCACTTCAGCTTGAAAGTGTGATGAATAAGAGGAGGAAAACCCCAAATAGTATTTACCAATATTACAATAAAATTAGGAGCGTCCAACACACTGGGCATCTTTTGTATATATATGGCACAAATCTCTTCCCTGAGATTTTCAGTTTCATACTGCCTTTTATTCCAAGCAGGCAAGAAAAGCAATCTTTGCTTCTATTAATTTATAACAATATATATTTCAGAGAAGCTATAAAATTTTCCTGTGTCAGAACTCAGAAAGGTATGTTAGTGTATTAGCTGAAAACTAGGTTTACAATTAATATTAGAGATGGTCTAATCTAAAACTGACAGCAAAGATTCCTGAAAGATCTCTGTGGGCAACAGCATATGAAGTTTATAATCTATAAACAGCACATGAGACATTTCATGAAAGGGGTGGAATTAAGCAATGCAACATGTTTTGGGGGCTGTTACTCTTATGAACAACCCTCCTTTCCAGTATACAACAGGTATATAGGAGCTTTGTTTAAAGCGCTGTGATACCTACTTGATTTCTAAGACTTGTGTTTTGATCTAGTGATAACTACTGTTGAATAGGAATTGACTCTTAAAATTTGAACTTTGTTTGATATAGCTTCTTTTTAGCTACTTGAACAATTTGTACTCAGGTTACATCTCTACCCTTCTCCCAAGGGAGATGAGCAGTTTAACTGTTTATACCATGTTTATTTAAACAGTAGAAACCCCCTGTAGTGTGTTAAAACAAACCCAGAATCAAAAGACCATGCCTTCAGTCTATCATTGTGAAAAGGTAGTGTTTTGTTGGGTTTTTTATTTCTTTGCAAGCTCAAGAATATAAAGGAAAGTGGTGGCAAAACCAAGATGTGATTCCTGTTCTACCAAGCTCGGACTGGTACTTGAAATGCATCAAAGGACTAAAGTGGGTAAGTTTGCATCTTTAGTTAGCCCAAGTGGACAAACTCTCTGGCAGCCCTTCTTGATGTACCTGGAAATTCTCTGGCAGCAGGGAGAGAAAAACACAAAACCAAACAAAACCCAACAGCTAGCCTTCTCAGAAACACTTAGGTTTCTTTTTCAGTGCACTGTGGAGCCACAGAAATTTTGGCAGCAACAGAAAGGCAGTACTATTAACTACCACCTGTCAGAACATTCTTCCTTTCAAGCAGTTTCACTTAAACAGATTGTACTGAGTCTGGCTGAGATGGAGTTAGTTATCTCCATAGCAGTCCTTGTAATGCTCTGCTGTGTATTGTATCTAGAAAGATGTTGATAACACACATGAGTTTTGGCTACTACTGAGCAGTGCTGGCACAGCACCAAGGCTGTCACTCCAATAGTCTCTGTAGCAGTAGTCTGGGTGTGGGCAAGAACTTGGGAGGGGACATGGCTAGGACAGCTGACCCAAACAGACCAAAGTGATATTCTATCCCATATGAAGGCTGCTCAGCAGTAAAAGCTAAGAGAAGGGGGGGAGGGGGGCAATGGTTAGTTATTTTAAATTTTTCTTCTGGAGGAATCACTATGCCTACTGAAGCTCTGCTTTCATGCATGACCTTTGCTTTACTGAACTGCCTTTATCTGGACCCACGAGGTTTTTTTCCATCTTACTTTTCTTCCCCTGTCTTGCTGAAGAGGGAAGTAATAGAGCAGGTTGGTGGACACCAAACATCCAGCCAAAGTCAACCCACCACAATGGAAATTAAGCACCACATCTCACTAAATTGGTGCTTGCTGTCTTCCAGTTCATGCTGGATAGAACCTTCATTTGGACTAAACCACAGCAGGTTAGGCTGTCCATTAATTCCAGGCCAAAACAGACAATCTGAAAGTACAAATGTATGCAGTTTCCATCTACACCATCTGTATTTTTTTCCTGATACAGTGAAGTGGAACACCTTGTACTGATGCCCATATAAAGCTTTCATAGGTGGCAGAGAGGCTAACAGAAACTATATTCTATGACAAGAACCTATTGGTTTCTGTCAGTTACGGACAGGATTCCTATCAGTAAACTTTTAAGCAACACCAGTCAGTTGACCTCAGGTGCTCATAGAGTGAAAAACCTTATGAGTTCAGATTTTATTCAGGTCTTTGAAGCATAGAAATTTCACAAGGCCACCAGCCTATTTTTCAGACCAAGGAGAATAATAATCATAGCATTTCCTTTAGAACAATAGTTATTAATGTTTGTTCATTTCAGAAGGCAAAAAGTCTATCCCTTGCCTCCCCCTACCTGAGAAGTGCACAGATGAAATGAAATTATTTTTCTTTTTAGTAGTGGAATGCTCATAGCACCATCAGTTCTACAGATATAGAAGCATTTATTATAGGATAAAGGCATTTCAAACACCAGAGTCCCAGGGTTTCATATGGGAAGCTAACTTCTAATGATAATTCAGAGAAAGGGAATTTTAATTAATCTAAATGAATTCTGCATTCTAGAGCAAAACAAACCCTTCAATAGTAAAAACTCTTCTTAGAACAGGACAAGAATCTGTGAATCTGCAGCTACCGAAAATCCAGAAGCCTGAAAGTACAGGCATTTCAGAAATTGAGGAGACTTGAGTTTAGATAGAACATAGTCATATTTATCATATTGCATCAGATTGCTCAGGCTTTTACCAACCTGTCAAGGTCGTTACATTTTCCAGGTCTACTCTGAGCTGAACTGTACTAGCTGTATACATTAAAGCAGTTAATGTAGTGATTCTATCTATATATAGTCTTAATTAAATGGCTGCTATTTTTTACTATTCACCAAGGTCTTTGCTTTGTTTAGCGTAGAGGATGGATGATGTTCAGGGAATGAACCTGAGTGGCAAGAGTCAATTTATGGGAATGTTTCATGGTTTAGGCACCAGATTGCTGCCATGAAGACTAATTATCTTCTCAACAACCTAGGTGAAGTTAGGCAATTAATATTTCACTTTTGGTCACAAACCAGGTATCACTGACTTCAGACAATTGGTACTGTTTTTGAAAGCTACAGAGTTCCCTGAAAATTGGAGAGCATCTAAAAAAAACCACCTCAACCCCCAAAACATGAGAAAGTAGTCCATAGGCTCTCTCAGCTGCTTATCAGAGAAATAACAAACTCTTGTGAACACACAGCTCTTGTGAGCTGAGAGGAGGTGATCAGATGTTTGTAAAGCTCTTTTCCTGAAGCAATAAGTACCACTAGACAAACATAAAGTTGTATTTGGAACATGTGCAAATAGTACATGCATATATTTAGCAAGTACCTCACATTGAATATGGAGAAGCATCATATATTCAGCAATACAGTCAATTCTATAACCCTGTAAGGGATATGTAGAATGATAATACAATTGTCTAGTTGAGAAGTCCTCAATAATGCATATGATAAAGGAGCAAACTGCATCTGGCCTGACCTTTTGCACCTCTGCACCTCGCATCTTGATAATATTGATGCTTGAGCATCCTCGGACAAACAGCTTTAAGCTATAGTGTAGGAACAGAAGGCTACATGGTTTCTGAAAGGTAGATTTAAAAAAAAAATCCATTGCTTGGGATAATTAAAAGGAAATTATTCTAAGTATAGTTTGTTTTGGTTATCTCGTTAAGATCAGAGTTATTATCCACATTTTATAGAGAACAGACATTCCACAAGTCTTAGTAGAAGAACATTCCTAATTTCTTCTTTAAGAAGAAACCACTGGAATTTCTTGGAGTAGATAAAGAAAAATACACAGCCAGATAAGGTTTTTCTCCATTCCCTCATTTTGTGTCATTCTGTGAATCACTTCAGACTGTTCATCACTAGATTGATGAATTACAAAGAAATACAATTTATTGTCAAAACAAAGGAACGGAGCAGAGGAGCTTCTGCTTTCCCACCATGTTACTGGGAGAGATGAGATCCGGTAGAGAAGATACACAGATGGGACACAGGAGACAGGGGTATCAGAGAAAGGTGTGCTTTATTTCCATCGCATGGAAAGGCAAGTTATTTCTAATCATCTCTGCCTTGGTTTCATAATGTGACGGATGAGCAAAATAATATTGATTTGCAATTGTCCAGTACAGTATCTGTAGAAAATGCTGCTATTTCAGTGTCTTAAACTAGAATTTAAACCACTAGATCCAAGTTGCTCAGTAGATTAATTTTAGAAAGGAGAAAAAGAAAACAGTGCAATTCTTGCATTCTTCACAAACCACGCTTGTGGTCCAGGGCCTTACTTGAGCAGCAGCCAGTATCAGCTGCTCAGTTCACAGAAAAATAAGAGTGGCAGCATGAGGTCACGGAACAACCATCCACACTGGAAGTTACTTCCTAACCCCTATTAGCAGCTACTAGCTAATGATCTAGAGCACGATGATTTTTTTCTCTCCCAAATGTCTATGATTGTTGTAAAGACTAACCCCTAGATTTCTGGACTTTTTTATTAGCCCCTCACCTTTCCATGGGACATCCTCCTCCTTGAATATGATTACTTTTTAATATTACATTTGATATAGGACAGAAATTAAGTTGGGGTGTACTAGCTAATGTGAAGGAGTGTGCAATATTCTAGTGACCATTCCCTAAAATACGGTATGCTGCATTGTATTCCTGACATGAAGATTTTAAATGTAGAAGTAGGTGGAAACTCACAAGAGCAAATTTTGAATTAAACTATCAGATGTGCCTGTAAAAAAAAGAATGTTTCTGGCAACATAAAAAAAAAGTTATATTCTAGAAACTGATCTCTTCTTTTAAGAGCGAAGATCTTTGTTACAGCCTGTAAGAGTTAACTAAAGGAGGAAGACATTTTCCATAAAAGATACTTTGGATTTCCATGGCAATGGATAACAAATGGATAGCAAACCTCCTCTTCCTCATTTTGAAGTAAGGCTCTAATAATGAAAGTGTCATTTTGACAGAGTATACATGCACTTATACCCTCATAATCAAGCCAGGTAAAGCTGGGGAGAGGGAGTTCAGACAGATGCCTTCTCAGGTTTAGGCAGTGCAGTGAACGTCAGATCCCGAGCAGTTTAGGTGCTCCCGTAGGCGGCACTCTTCCTAACAGAAACTTGTATGCCAGCGAGAGGAGCCGGAGGAGAGGACCCGCGGCTCGAGCACTCGCTACTAGCTTTGCGCTCCAAGTATCTCTGAAAAGATATTTCGCCCCAGTGCGACGTGCACAGGGAACAGCTCTTCTTTTGCTGACGGTTTGCATGCGCAGCAACGGAGGCTTTCTGCAGGCTGCTACCTTGTCGCGGGCCGTCTCGGGGGAGGGGAGGGAGCCGCGAAGCCGGGAGAGGTGGCAAGCCGCCCGCAGAGCGGAGGGGAGACCGTGCCCATGTAGTTAGCAAAGGTCTCCCCAGTATTCACCCAGCGTGACACCCCCAGCAGTCAATGAGAAGCTTGGCGCAAAGCCGTCTCTTTAAAGCGAAAGAGGAGTGAGGAGGCTCCGGCGGTGCCCCCCGCGCCCGGCCCGGCTTACCTGGCCTGGCTTTGAAGCTGCGGACCGTATTGCCGTCGCCGGGCCGGCTCCCTTCCCGATTGTACTTCTCGTAGAGCTTAAGCATGTGGACAGCTACCATGTCCTGAGCGATGCTGCCCAGCGCAGGGGGCGGCGAAGAGCCCCCGCGAGGGTCACGGCCGGGGGACGACGAGTCCCGGGCGGCCGGCGGCTGGACGGGGCAGGCGAGCTGGCTGCCGGCGCCCTCCCCCGCAGGCGAACGGCAGCCCCCATGGCCCAGGGCCCATAGCAGGACGCAGCAGGTCAGGCGGCCGGCCATCGGCGGGATGCTGCGGGGCGGCCGGGCACGGAGCGGCGGCGGCTCGGTCTCTGCCTGCGCCTGGGTCTCCCGGTTGGCCCTGCCGCACCGGGGCGAGGGGGCGGTGGGGCCGGGGAGGGAGGAGGGAGGGTGGGGGTGACTCCCCCCACCCCCGCTGCTGCTGATGCCGCCTCCGCCGGGCCAATCCCCGGGCCCGGGGGTGAGGAGTTGCGGCCCGGGGGCGGCGGAGCGGCGACAGCGCCAGGGGTCCGCATTCGGGGGTGGGGGGTGGAGCGGAATAAGAAGACGACACGACACGCTACATTCCTCTAATGTGGGGCTTCCCCGCTCCTTAAAGCGTAGCGGGAAAAGGATCTAAATTAATTAATGCACTGCCACTGATTAGAGACACATGTCGCCGCCGTGGCAGGACGGCACCTTGGCTGCCTGCGCCAGCGATGGAGCCGGGGGAACTTGAAAAAAACCTTCTAAAAGATAGAAGCAAATAGATAACAAGCGGGTACACCGGCGGTGGGAAAGGACGGGAGGATAGGTGATGGGAAGGGTAGCATTAAAAGGAAAGAGTGCGCACGTAAGTGCAGGGAGAAGTGGAAGGGTCTTTTTTGTTTCGACAGGCAGGACTGACAATGCTGTCTCAGAAAGGCAACGCTGTAAATAGTTGTTTAAAGGATTCTGGAAAAAAGAGGAGTTCCCGGTGGGTCCACACTCTGGAAGACCCAGTGTGAACTAGCCAAGAGTGCAGCAAGGGTCACTGATAATTCCAAGCAGATACTTAAATAGTAGGGGTTAAAGGGGCTATGCACGGGCAAACTTTCGTCATTGGGCTATTTCTATGTGTGATCTGAAGGAAGAGAATACTGGCGTGAATTTCTGAAGGATTTACATGGCTTAGGTCGGAGGGGGTTGATTTAAAAGTGAATGGTGCATGTTGCGCTTATTCATCATGTGACACAGGTAGTTCTGAATCATAGTTTATAGTCACCCAGCAGGTATAAATGCTGCTATAATGAATAGCAGTTTTAAAGACAACTTATAAGGAGAGTGGTATATTTTAAGGAAATTTGTTCATTCTACCTCCTTTTTTAAAGCTTGTCCTCCAGTAGCCAAGACAGTTACTTTTCTTGGAGAGTATACAATGCAATAATTGAAAAATTGTTGGAAAACGCTACTGTTGCTGTGTATAACACAACTCTTTTGTGAATTTTTAACCTTGGAGTGTCAAATCCAAGAAGATACTATTGAAAGCCTCTGAACCACAAGTTTGTCGTTTTTGGATCATGGCAAAGAAAGGTTTGATTCATTTTTAAAATTAGCACCAGGCCACATTGCTCTGTGCCCCCTGAATATATGAAACAAACAATTTGCAAATACAAATTTCCCCAAATGTACGTTGCTAAAGTATCAAACCTCCTATTAATTAATCTTTGCTTATAAATAAACCAAACCACACTTTGATGCTTTTTTTTTTTTTTTTCTTTCTCCATGGTAGCATACTCATGACCTCCACTGGGGGTGTGAGCAAACCTTTTGTTGTTTGTGGTTTTTGTGTGTACTGTTTCTATACAATCAAGGTCCTGTGAAAAGGAGGAAGAGGCAGCAGGAGGTAGGAACAAGCTGGGCTATTTTGGACCAATGTCCCATTAAAATGTTCTCTCTCCCCTTAACTCACTCCAAACTACTATTCAGGCATACACTTTGTATCAGTCTTTAACCTGCACTAAAACCTGTAGGACACTGATACTTTGACATTGTTGGGAAAGAATTAAAGAATCAACCAGGGATGGCTAATATTTCTTGCCTTATTTTATTGCAGAACAGCAGGAATTCAAAGTCTTTAAAGCTCTGGTACTTTGACTCTTTTATGCAGCTGAGATGATGAAATAAAAATGTGTTTGGTAAAGGAATTCAAATTAGCACTGGGTCACATAATTCCCCTGTTCTGAATATGGCCAATCAATGGCATCTCTAAGGCATCTAGAGGCAAGAGCTATGCAATTTCTGCTCATGCAGAATAATATTCCTAGCGTGGAAATTTCTGCTAATTAAAGCTCTTGCCAAGTAGAGTCTTTTTTTTTCTTCTTCTTCTTAAATAGCTCAAGTCAAAGCTTTGCAAGCCAGAACTTGGAGAAAGTCTCCCTATAGTTAGAGCAATGTATTCAAGATTTTAAACTACAGATCTAAGTTAGCTGCTAAAATAATTTTAATATAAATAGTATTACACATCCTTAATAACAGCTTATATATATAAAAAAAGTTTTCTTATGGAATTGGAGACATCTAAACAAAGAAGTTATTGTGACCAGTGCTTGTGTTTTGTTGTAGAATATAATATAGGAAATACATAGGAAATATATGAGGGAATATAGTACATCAGGAGGAGGATCTATTCTTTTGTTCTACAGAAAAATAATTTATTAACTCCCTTTAGGGCTAGATCTGTCTGTGTTAAAATAATTTTGCCTGACTATTTTTAATAATAAAGTGAGCAGTAGGGATAATGAAGGTTAAAATTCCAGGGAAGTTAATGAAACATAAAGTATTACTAAATTTGGGCTTCAGTCCAGATTTCTGGTTACTACTTATTGAAGGACAGCTCATTCATTTTTCACTCTCAAAAATACCTTGCTATGTATAATGCTACACAATTAGCTAGGACAATGCAAGACTATTCCTGAAATGTATAACTTATTAAATAGAAATTGAGTGAAATGCAGTGGACTGCAGGTTCTCATAGAAACTGAGAGCAGAACTCTTAGACTCCTTTTCAAATTCCATCCAAAATCACATGGTGTGACAAGAATAATATATGGCCAGTAAAAACGATTTGTATTTTGTTTGATTTTTCTTAATGATAGTGAAATTATCTTAATATCCCAAAAGAGAACAAAGAGTCATAGTGGTGTTTGGCTATTTGAGCAAGCAGAATGCTCAGGGATGATCCAGAGCCCTGGAAGGCTCTTAATGTTGAGGGAAGTGTTTGGGCATATCAAGCAGTACCTATTGTTGACAGGGAAAGCTTTGCGTCTTGAGAAGAAGCACTCAGTATCCCAGTTCATCTCAACAGCTTAAGAATAAATTCTTACACTGGATTTCCATTCTGGATCCACACAATGTCATATTCCAGTCTATGGCAAGAATAGTCTTTGCCCCTGCTAATCTCCCCATCTTTCATCTTCAGTGACAAAAACGTATTTTGTCTATCTTGCCAAGAAGAAGAATTGCCTCTATTCACATCCTACCACACTATCAATACTGCATAATTACAGAAAATAAGGATCTAGGAACCAAGATGCACAGACTCAGTTCAATTTAACATAATTTGTCCCACCTTACTGTAGGTGTCCTTAATTGTTCATGTGGTCTGTGCTCTAGGGGTGCCTGTTGCTTTTCATTGGCTATAAAGAAATCTATGTCAGCTAGCTGAGATGTGCAGATGATGAATTTCACTCTAAGGGGGTGGTTGTGTGAGACAGAGAGAATCTTCCTCTTCTGATAGTTTCACTGGCATGTAATAGCACATGCACTATCCAGCCTCAGCATTTTGCAAAGTTGGATTTAACTTTAGTTTCTCTTCACACAATTAGCATGTAGCTGGTATTGGCATATTAATTCCTTATTCCCATCGTTAAAGAAAATGTCCCAAGTATCTATCGCTTTTCTAGTTTTATCACACTAAGAGTTCAGGTTTATTCTTTCATATTTGAAGACTTTCAGAATATGTTTATGACAGATCTATTTGGAGCCCAAGACTTGTGTTTCTACCTTGAACTCCACCATTTATGCTTGTAATGAGGATGGCATAGAGAACTATTGGATAAGCATCTCCCATTCTGCTGCTATTCAGAAGCTGTCAGACTCTATTGGAGCATTTTCCCTAAGCATAGGTACCTAAGTGCAAAGATGTCACCTGGTATTAGGAGAAGTAGTAATTCTGTGATGTTACTAGGCACTGGCCTGAAATAAAGACAATGTTTTATTTCATTTTTTTTACAGTGAGCACTTTCAACTTTGTAGTGAACCATGCACCACCACAGAGAGTAAAAGGCTAGATTTTTTTTTTTTTCTTCCCATTAAGAAAGAAAAGCAGACTTTTCCAGCGGAAATTCCAGTAGTAACTCATACTTGTTGAAAATGCAGTTCATTCGGGTTGGTAATGCTGACTTGGAACTCACCTGAACTGCAGTAGCTACTGTCCTGATTTGAGAGATGTCTCCGTATTGTGGGAGGATGCATTGGAAGTGCCTGGCCATTGCACCTCCTGGGATACACACCTTTTTCTTCTGTGGGAGCAGGAAGCTCCAGAGCATGCAGAAGCATGAGAGCACAAGGCAATCAAACCACTCAGATTGTGGCTGAAGCAAAAGTAGACAGCTTTAGGGAGGAAAGGGGTGGGGGTTTAAATCCAATTTCCTGCTCAAAAGCAATTTTAAGGAAATATTTCAAGCAGCCCTAGGCACCAGTCTTTAAGATCCAGCCAGCAACCTATAGGGCTTTGAATTCCCTGTCCTTTCACTCAGTTTGTTTCCTAGGCAGCAAAGACTCTTACTGAGGTTAGTGTTCAATCCAAGTTCAGGGCTCAGCCTTATGCACTTAGCAGGCAAGATCGATACCTGCTGAGCTGGTGTAAATGCTAGTGATTTTCAAGAGAACAAGTGGGAAGGGGTTAGATGGACTTGTTGGGACTGCAGCATACTATGACTGCAGTATACTACATATACTCTGCAGCAGTACTAAGACATCCAGCTGTAATATGCATCTTCAGACTGCTGTTTACAAGTGGAATTTGAAAACTGTGGAAAGAGGGTGGGGGAAAGGCAGCAGCAGCTGGGAACAATCCATGACCACAGCTGTTTTTGCAAAGATCTTCTTGCAAATTGGGTTGGGATCTCTCCAGGATTTTCTTGGTCTGAGTAACGCTGCAGACGAGAGGAGGATGTACTGTGCTGTTAGAACAGAAAGGTTTCTGCACATGGTGGACTACATTAGGCAAATACCGGGGAAATATTTTAGAAGCTTGGGGACCAGCTGCTGACCAGTAGGTGGCAAGCGTGCCCCTAAATCAAGGCTCACCCATTGCTCTCTTGTGGGTGGGACACGGTCCTGTCACCCTAGGGTGACGGCTGGCATCACTTACGATCCTGTAGCATTTTCCCAGCGAGCAGCTTTGTCAGGCAGCTTCAGTGTTTTCATCTCACATATACGTAGCTTCCATTACTATGGTAGCTTTGGCTGATGTCCTGCATAGTGCTTGTGGGAGAACTTGTCCCAGTGAGGTATGCTTGGTGCTCATAGCTCTACCCAGAGCTAACAGCTCTATTAAGGATACATGCTTTCTTAATTGCAAGTGATAGAGAACTCACAACAAAAATATATATTTTCATTAATATTTAAGGTTTACATGCTATTTCCCCCCCCTGCAGATTCAGATACAGCTCTTTTTTCCACCTTTTTTTCCTTTGAACTGTGGTATGGTTTCTGTGCAAGAATAAATGGTTCTGATGCTCTTCCCAGAAGGGGCAGTATAGCAGTAATGAAAAAAGGTAACTATGAATGCACTAAAGCTGGACTCAGATCAGTGGTGCCTCTTTCAAGATGTAATTGGATGTTGGTTTAGGTTCAGAGTATATTAAGGATTGTGGGATAGAAGATGCTGCAGATAATTAAGCAGAGCTGATCCTGCCTTGATGTAGAGTGAAAAATGAAATGATCTCCTGGAGAACTTTAGTGCCTAAAATTTTGTGATTCTATTAATAGAGAGGATGATAATTTATGCTAGTAAAAAGAAATTTAGTACTAAATATGGCAGATATGCTGGGGCATTTCTTTCTGAAGAATTTACCACGCTTCTGTGTTTGACCCAAATGCACTGAATCTATACTGCATCTTGAGTTTCTCTTAGTTTGTATGAGATGCAGGAGTGTTTTCTTGCCTAGGTCTATTTGTCATCTTTCTGTAGCATGTGAGCTTTGTTCCACCAACAGAGACCTGAGAGCGTGTGGTCTTGCTGTTGTAGTGTCTGAATCCCTGCTGACACCCTTCCCTCAACCCTATAAAGACGGCAAAATGCATACCTTTAATGCATTCTTTCCCAAGCAGGTGTTCTGAATGTGAAGGTGACTTCTTCAGGATAGATGAAAACACTGAGATTGAGAAGTTTTGACAGGTTTCTAAGTATACTGTGGTTTTGGTTTTGTTTTTTTTAATTGAACATCTACAGGTAAAATAATTATAGGTAAAAGAGTAAATGCATGTACATGTTATTTTGACCATGATTCCATATCCCCTTGGATTAGGGTTTTGGGATTTTTTAAATAGTAGAACAAAATGCTTTTAGTTATACAGGTTCCTTTTGTGGATTTGCTATGAAGCAGTGTTAATCATTTAGGTAATAGTTTGTATTAGATAGGGAGGCTAGAATATTTTCTGAATTTTCCAGCCCTATTTGTTAGTCAGCTATTAGTCAGTTAGTTAGACAGCTATTGCTTCTATCTGCCTTGCTTCTGAAGCCATGAAGCCTCTTCTCATTTCTTATTCTGTGTAAGAACTTACCTTCCTCTTCAGGCATTTCAACAAGCTAGCAGAATTTATTTCTCTGGATATATCCTTTTTTTTTTTCATATCTCCTTGATCCATATGTCTCTTATTTCTGTTAACAGTTTTGTAGGGACATACCAACATGTCTCACCTCTTTCTGAGGAAATTCTATTTTGTCCTCCACCCTTCAGCAGAAATGTGCATGAGTGAGCAAGTGCAGAAAACTAGTTTTCCTGAGGATTTCAACATTCAGCTGTCTCATTTGAAAAAGTCATTTAGGTTACCATCCCATAGTATAGTCAATATGCTTAAAACCCCAACAACCAGCAAAGAAGGTGACCAGAGCTTAGTTTTCATTCTGATTGCCATAGACAGAATCCCTGGTAGTAAACATAATTCACACATTATGTATAATCTGACTCCACAGATCACTGCTGTGTAGTTTGGGTCCACATGGGTATTTTGCTTATTGTCAAAGAATACTATGGGGATGTTTTCTGTTTTTCTGTTATACTAAGTTGTGGGCCAAAATGTAACGTCACTGCATTAACTTTGGAGTTGCACCCAAGATGAATTTGGCCCTGTCAGTTGTTAAATTCTTGCTATGATTGATCTCAGCTTGCTCAGAAAGGGATCATGCCAGACTAGCAACCACAGAAATCATCAGTTGAAACTCCACCAAAATTCTCATTCCCTGTAAATTGAAAAATTAAGCTTTGAAATAAAATGCTTTGTTCTCTAATTTCACACTAACTTTTCATTAACATTCTATAACTCTCAAGCTTTTAGGAAGATGCCAATTAAAACAGAATGGATTGAAGTATTTGAGTGGAAAAAATAGGAACATGATTCTAAAAGATGTATAGTACTAGTTCTTGGCATTTTGTGGCATCTTATCTCTGATATTTTCAGTTGTAAATTTCAATGCCCTCCACCCCCTTTTATCATAGATGTATATAGATGTAAGTAAACTAAGCCCTATTCTTGACATATTTATTTTATGAATTCAAGAACACCCATCATCTGACACAATGACACAATATGAACACTTTCCCAATGCTTTCCTCTGAAATTTATGCAGAGGGATTTTTTTCTACAGAAAGAAGAAATGTCAGAAATTCCATAAGAATCACTTGGAATTGCTTTATAGAAAAATAATGAAAAAAGCTTGTAGATAAGTATTGAAGCAGCAGAATGATGAAGCTAGCACTAGATTTTTTTCCCTGGTACTTAAAGTGACAATTGCATGTGACTTCAATAAATTTCTACTCTGAAAACGTGTTCTAATAGAATATTTTTAGATTATCAACACATCAGCGGAACAAAAGGAACAGAGTAAAAAGTCTGCCATCAGTAATTGATAGGCTAGTAAATATTGGATTAAAAGTGCCAGTGGTCTAATGGCATGGCTATATATATATATATATAACTTTATGCACCCATAATGGCATTATATGTTAATGTTTTTTTACATGCTAGTGATTTCTACATTGAATAGCTATTACCATTTTATGCACCAGCACTGGTAAGTTTCTGCAAGTGAGCATGATTTTCCTGAGCCATCTGTACTGCATTCCTGGTGGGGATGGGTAGGAGAAGAAAATTCAGAAATATGGGTAATCAGCTTGTGATTACAACAAACTATCATAGTGAGTCTCAGATAGGCTTAAAGTCTACATTCCTAACACATATAGGTGCAAAACCAGCAAGTGTTTATTCTGTATCCCTAATGTCAGAAAATAAGAAATTAAGGGAGGAAGGTATTTTACTTGAAATTACTACTTTTTAGAAGGGGAACTTAGGTTGAAACTACTTGTATGCATCATTGGTTTTTTTTTTTTTTTTTGGTCCTGTATTCCAAGTTTTATTACATGCATAAGAATGCCTGTGCAATTTCACAAATAAAATGTTTGCAAAGAAGCGTGGAATAATTGCATCAAGTCTGCTAGATTTCCTGTCATAGGAAGGCTAACAGAACCTTTTCACTGAAAGCAAGTAGCAGGTATAGATACTAAATGTGCCCAACAGAGCCACATTAAATGCTTTGTAAACTCTAGATCTTCAGTAAGATCTGTATCTTCTGTTGCACTTTTCACCATCTTAGTTTAAGATGTCAGCAGATCAACTAAAATGATCTGCTGTTTAGTTATGTTAAATTTTATTTCAGTTCTTCATCTGGCTTTGCCTGTCATCGTGAGGATTCTGAAACGCAAAACAAAATGCCTATAGCTTGCATGAGAAGAAGGAATCTCAAAACTGCTAAATTAACTAGTAGTTCCTAAGTAAATTAAATGCCTTGCTTTAAATATTAGATAAGTAGTTGCTGATTGTTAGTGATAGTTTTGGGGACAATTTCCTCACACTTCCCATTGCCTTCTGGAGATTTCAGGAGATGGGAGGTTTCTCCAGGGCTATTTGAAATAGTAGAAGAAACTCTCTGAGTAACTAAGAAACCCTCACCCACTTTTGCTACAAATACAAGATCCATTTCAAGGCATAGAGCACTTTCTTTTAGATAAATAAAAAAACACGTATTGGCTTGTTGTTGGTGTATATATATATATAAACTAAAAGAAAACCAAACTTCTATACCCAGAGAAATAATTTAATTTCATTTCCTCATTCATGCTTCATACTGTAAAACTAAACAGAAGATGAACCTGAACTCTGTTGCTCAGTATATCATTGGATAGCATTTTGATGCTAAGGTGATGTAGTACAACCTGCATTGGTTAGAACAGATATTCTAGACCTTTGTTGCCATCATCTTGATATCTCCCAGAGCCCCAAGAGAGAAATAGGCATGATCTAATGTCCAAGAGATAAGCAAAGATTGCATAGTGGACTCCTGGCTCCAACAAGGTCTAACCTCCATGGTTCTGTTCAGAGAGAGAGCTGTGAAGCAATGAAGCAATGTGTTCTGAATTTGGAAAGGGCTGCAGCAGGCAGTAAAAGTTTGTAGTCAAACAAAGCTCTAAGCCTCTACTTTGTGTTTTTGGTGGGTCAGGCTCCTTCCATGGGAGCTGAAAGCAGCAGTGGTGCCGCCATGTCCCAGAGCTGTGAGTCAGAGAGCTAGTAAAGCGGCTCAGCAGGGTTGTGCTGGAGCAGAGGCAGCTTCTAGTGGCCCTGCCTTTAGTGAGGAGTGTCAAGTTTTTATGAGCATCGTTACATTTTTATAGTTTAATGCGTTTGACTATTAAAGCATAACAAAGCACATTAAAAACTTTCCACGGCTCATTTCCGCACTCAGTAGCAAGTCTTTGCTACGTGCAGCATAGGTCCCTAGGAAATACTAAATAACAAAGGCCAGCTTAATACAGTGCTTTTCACATCTTCCTTACTCACTTTAATCATCTCGGTCTGTCTCTATTTAAAAACAGTCTTGATTTGAGGCATGCTTTATTAATCTTCAAAGCTCTCAGCACAATGGCTGGTCTGGAATTCACACCTATGTGTTGTCTTTTCCAGGAAAAAAGATGACAGTTTGTGTAAAGGCTGCAGGTGAGAAGAGAGATCATTAGAAAATGTTTTGAAAGACACTGTCAGAGAAACTAAAGAGTATTGGATTAAAGAATAGGGTGAGCAGTTTTGGTAAAGAAGCAGTAAAGAAAACAACACAGTAAAGAAAGCAGCTCTGACTAGTTTCCAACACTGAAATTTTGACAGAATGGAGAATGATGTATTAAACGGTGGTGCTGCCATCTTCAGCTACAAGAACATGGAGGTGGATTCAGGCTGCAGTTCAGTGGAAGTTTAGTGTGGCAGTAATTCAGAATTTACTGTAGCTACAGCCCATGAGATCCGTAAATTGCTAAATAGTGTTAAATTGAGATGGCCACTACTCCCAAGGATGGCAGTGTTGCAGAGAACATGGCAGGGCACTGACGTATTCAGAGCTGGCAGGGACTCCCATACTGGAGCTACACAGAGGAGTGAGTACCTCAAGGACAATGGAAAATTTGGAGCAGAATATGAAGAACAGTTCCTTAGTGTAGGCAAGGGGCAGCACTGACATTTTGGTGCATGTAGATATTAGACAGAGTGCTCCATGGTGATGTTTGCATTGTTTTCTGCATTTGTAGAGAAAAGTTAGAAAGGATAATTTTAATCAGTTAAAATCTTGTAGGGGAAATTTTAAATGCCTTTACTTCTAACAGGCTGCTTCAGGAAATGCATGAACAGAGTACTTAAATAGGAATTTGCTTTGCTATTTCAATAGGGTCTTTGCAAAACAGTTTTAAAGTTTATATTAAACAGAAAGCTATAAGGCAACTTAAATGTAGTGGAGCAACTATGTACTTACATTGTTTTATAAAAAGGTATTTAGGTGTCTTAATGTATCTAATGACATTTCCAGAAGGAAGCTAGTATCTATATTAGGAATTTTGGAAAATCTTACTAGTGCTAATCATCAAATATTGTTTCATGCCTAAATGTGATAATAATTGGATTGCAATGCTTGTGAGCTTTAGGATCAAACTGCTTTGAAAATGTAAAGTATTTTATTATTATATACTGCCTTAATTTGCTCATATGTTTTATAAGCTCTTGAAAACCATAGCAGAGTTATGGCAACACGATCCAGACCTGGGATAAGGTAATGTATTCAGAAAGGATGTATTTACCGCAAGGCATTCCAGTGCTTGTCAGCGGTGCCTAGTCCCTAAAGATGGTTTGTTACTGCATTCGTCTTCCTGCTAACAGTTTGCATTTAATACCACTTGCACTCATAACTTGGAGAACTCAAGTTCATCACTGGGTTACTTATCATTGCCAGAGAAACTTCACTCATTCTTTTCTCCTTATTCCCTGGAAAGAAAGGATTCTAGCTAATTATTCCAAAGGGAACTGATAAGTTCAGGGGTTCTGCTTCATGACCCATGTGTTACAGGATCTTTTGCAGCAGAGGGGAGTTATAATAAATGTCACTGAAAATATATTGCAGATCACTGTTAAATAATCCCTGCTTTATTGCAGTGAAAAACGATTCGATAGTATAATGATGAGTGTGGAAGAAAATCCTTCTAGTGACAGGACATATGGCCTTTTTAAAAATTCTGGAATGGTAGCTGACCTTCCATGGGAAGACAAGTAAGCACAGGTGACAAGGATCCCAGCTGGAAGATTATGAAAGTTTCCAGCTTGGGAAAGAAGGAGAGGGCCCAATTATGCATCAGGTTTCTCAAAGGAAGGTGTTCCTGCTTGATGGGAAAGAGGATAATGTAGCCTGTTCTTTCATTTGACAGCAAATAAAAGATCACTTCTGAGATTTCACACCAGACTAACCATACTTCTTCTGTCATCCCTCATAGGAGTAATGATCTGTTTAAGTATGCATGTTGGTCAAATGGCAAAACTGAATAGACATCACAGGAAGGTAAAGAAAAATCTTACAGAAACATTATTGTGAACATGTCTGTTCACTTGGTTTATTCATTGCTCCTGGACAGTTTTGTCTTTCTTCCCCCTTCCAAATAAATACTGTTAGTTGCTATAAATCTTGACTATATATCTTTATATGAGGAGTCTTCATGTGACAGTGGATGAGGTGTGAATAGAAAAAATGAGACATTGCCCTTTCTGGTATCGCCAAAAGTTGATTTGTCAATGCAAGCATGTTCCAGGAACAGGATATGAGATAAGGAGAGGTAGGACAAAGTGAGGCAGGGAACGCCATGGGTACGAATGACAAAAGGGATGATGCAATATGAGATTAGTGCAATGTATGGAGCAAAGCTGCTTAGAATGAGTGTGATAATTACATCTAACTATCGGTAAGGGGATGGATGCTAAGATATCACAAGTGAAGCAAAATAAATGTTAAGGTACTGATGTTATAGTCCTGTTGAAACCGTGGTCATCTAAGTAGAGAGTGAATTCCTTGGAATGGTCAACTACTAACATGGATTTTTTTCCTTTTCCTTCCTTTCCCAAAACCAATGCAGAGTTGTCTATGCAATATAATCTACTCTTACCACAGTCAAATTGATAAGTTCTATTTCATATACTTAACAGCAAAGTGCTTATATGACTCCTGTTGGTATACTGTGCATGCAAAGGAATTATTTTAATAAGATTGATTTCTGTGGAATCTGGATGCAACTGGTGGTGACTCCCACAGGTTAAATCTACAGTTCTCTGGAAATATGAGGCATCTGGCTTTCACACATACAGCATCATGTGAGATGGATTCCACCACACAGATAACTAAGGTGACTGATATTGGCTCCTGTGAACATCCCTAAGGATAGGGAACTATAACTGCCTAAACTTAAAGTTTTGGTGACCGTTCTGCTTCTATATTCACTGGCAGCACTGAAAGTGAGATCGAAGCTAAGCATGATGAAACTCATATGATAACACCACAAATACCAATAATGTGTCAGGTATGATCATCTTCCTGTAACATGTACTGCATGATTTCGCTGCCTACAATCTACTGTCACTTGCCAGGCAGCAAGTACGCTAACACAGATTTACTGTAGAGCACTAAGTTACTGAGGAGATTTCATTCACTTGTAAACTAAACCAGTGAATTATTTTCATTAACTATTTCCTCCCCTCTGACAGAAAATACTGTTTGTTCTATCTGCATATATGCAAAGTGATTTCCCATCTCTCCTGCATAAAAAACTGCTTCAGTACAGAATATATGCATATACAAACATACTTTCATACCTGTATCATACATTTTACACAGCAATGTTTGTTAAAAAAAGTGTCTGTATGTGTTTCTTTTCATATTCACTTCAAAATGAAATGGAAAAAGCTGCCTTTGCAAGGAATTTTTATTGGCGAAGCATATAATTTACTTTGGCTCCATAAATCAAAGTGCAGTCGTGTTGCAAAATACGGGTAGCCCATTTAGAAATATTCCATCAGGAGGTATGGAGGTACAGTATATTATACCTGCTGTTTCAAATAAATAGCATTCTCAATCCCTGTTCATCTGTATATAATATCTTTTATTGCAATATGGTGCTTTCCATCAAGTTAGTTAATTTTTTTCCTGCAATTCAAGATGTAATTGATCACTACAGTACTTGCCCTTGGGACAAAGTATCTTTTTATTCAGTGTGTTGTTTCAACTTTTCACCACTCTTTAAAAAGGATTCTATATGAAATATCATAGCCTGGGCAATAAATTTTATAGTTCTTCTTTAATTATTTTTTCTATCTTCAGCATATGTATGTAATCTGATATGTACTGCATACATCCTTCTGTTCTCTGCCTGCATTCTGTTTTGCAGAAAGATGCTTTTCAACATCATTTGTTGATGATTTACATGAAGCTCATGGATGACTTCAGTTAGCTTTAGATTATAAAGTTTCGTTTCAGCAAATTACTTAATTTTGTGCTTTAGTCTCTTGTTTCTGTAGAGCTACCCAAATAGAAAGCAATGCAGAGCTGGGTTTTCAATATCAAGACATTATAATTAATTTCACTTATAAACATTTACTTTAAAATAATTGCACTGTTTTTCTATTGGGCTTTGAAAATCTTGTAAGCATTTTACACCTTAAAATGATTTTGTTTTGAAAGTAATTCAGAAGGAAAAGTTCATGAGAAGGCTGTATCAGACTTTGTAACTAAGATGAGTCTACAGCCCTAAATAAGCTAGGAAAAAACTTGGGGGGGGATAGAAGTGAATCTCTTTGGTAAGCTGTGAAAAGAAGGATCAGCTCACTGAAGCTAAGTATTTCAGATGAAACTGTAATGGATCAAAAGTGTAGTTATTTCACACTTCAACTGTAAACGCTGGGACAGCAGTCTGTATAGCGGGTCCTTCAAGGTGCCACTTCAGTATGAATAAATCATGATCATCACAATAAATAATTAACCCTGTGGCATTAGAGGCCAGCAAGAGGTCAAAGGAGACTGAATGCCCAGCACTTGGCATTAGGGCATATGCCTGTCAAAGAGCAGGTGATATGCTGGGAAGAGCTGAATGAGATCAACTTATGTGGTTAGGTGTGTTCTGTGGATCGAAATTTTAGCTCTATCCATCTGATCAAGATTGTAGAGATTTTTTTTTTTAAAACAAGATCTC
>VZTU01005917.1:86147-139842 GCA_013400835.1 Zapornia atra | reverse complement strand
CTAAGACTTCCCTATGTACTTTTACCAGCTCAACCTGCTTTCACATGCAAGCATGCTAAATGTCCAGTAGTAGCTCCCAAAACAAAAGAGCGAGGACTGAAAGACATGCCTGGCCTGAAACCTCCCTTTCGTTTATTAAAGATTTCTCACATTCAAAGACAGTTAGCAAAGTGAGATGGTCCTAAATTAAAGAACAAAAAAATCCCAGGTGCTTTGGGTTTGTCCTTTCAACGTCATTTTTGTTCCAGTTCCCTTTCCAACCATTTTCCTGTAGAGGGCAGACGCTGACAATAATTTGAGGCTGGAGCCCTAAAGCCACAGCAAGCCTGCGGTTAATTAAAAGTGCTAAAGCTGAGAACAGGAGTAGGATGTATTTTAAGACCATAGCGTCTGAATGTGTAAATAGGATAAAAGCTCTGAAAACGGCAATCATTGCAGCTGACATAAAAGAAGGAAGCTTGTTGCTGAGGGACAAAACCTCCTACTTGAAAAACAAAATAAATCCCTTATTCTTTTCCTGTTGGACAGTAACTAATTTCAGTCCAATTATTTATTTCAAAAGAAGAAACTAACTTCCATGCCTGAAAACCACAGAGAAAAGTGGTTCAACAGAAAACACCCTAGCCCTGGTAATGTTGCCAGCTCCAAAGAAGCTGCAGGGCTGGGGTTAGGGCAGCTTTGAAGATTCAAATGGCTGGTTAAAGGCCTGCACAGAAGGACCAGGGAAAGACAAACAAGCCTCAAAGGCACAACATTCCCCTTCCCAGACCTGATAGCATCCTTTAGCCACTTCAAAAGAGTGCAGGTCTGTTTGATATTCACTTTTCCTCCTTGAATTTGGAAACATGTAAACAGAGAGCTGGGCCAGCAGCCTTGAGCCAAATGCAGGATCTGCAGAGGGAAGTGGGAGGGATCTGTGGCACAGCTGGCCTGGCCTGGCTGTTGTCAAACGGCAAGGCCTGTATGCTGCTGGCCCCTGTAGATCAAACAAAAGATACAGCCTCTTTGAGAATATATGACCATATACATTCAAGAATTTCCTGGCCTGACACAGAATTACTGTATAGGATTTCATGCCAGACCTCCTTTGCTAGGTGTCAGGATTTTCTTGTAATTCTTGAGAATTGTCCAACTTCTCTGAATGACCCCACTCCTGGAATTTGCTGTGCCTCTAAACAGTCCTCAGCCTTCATTATAAAGAGAAACTTTTAAACAGTTGAAGAAGAAAAAGCAAAAACTATAACCCTAAAGGATGCAAATCCAGGAAGAAAGCAAAAATACCCAGTGTTTATTATTTTTAAGTTAGTGAGAATTGTATGAACCATCTCAATAGTTTGGTTCCTGACTCATGATACTTAAAAGCTTGAGGATGTGAAACCTATAATTATTTACTACTGGAAAATCAAAGAGAAACACCAATTTTCATAAACCTCAAGCTTCAGAACATAAGCCAATCTCTGCTTCCACCAGGAGCCTCTTTTTGAAGTAGGTTATTTTAGAAAGGCTCTTTATGGAAATTGCTCTGAAACACCCTGTCCTGACGTCTGCTGGCAAACAAGAGTAAACGAGCCACCAGTCGGATGGGTTAGCAGTTCCTCGAGCAGTAAGGTGTCTGCTGACCAAAATATGTTGTCAGCAAATATGTGAATAATTCCTCAATTGGCTCACTGAAGAACCACAGAATGGTCAGGGCTGGAAGGGACCTGAAAGATCATCAGGTTCCACCCCCCCTGCCATGGGCAGGGACACCCCTATCAATCCTGTGGTGTCACCACTTTTGTTGCTACTCTGTTAGAATATAAGGGGGTGAAAAAAACACTTTGCTTGAGCTTCTCTGAGATGGTATTTTTCCCCAGAGCCCTTCACTAAGAGAAATTTCTCATCACGCCACCAACTCTCCACCTCCTTCTTTCTCTCTTAAAACTGGGTTCACTTTGCCCAATGCCAGATTTTGACATTGCAAAGAGGGACTTGTGAATCCCACTGCTGCTACCAAAAAGACTCCAGGAACCAAAAAGCTAAGGAAAAAGCACCTTTGGTTAGTGAAATTTTTCCTTACCCCAAATTTTCAAAATTCAGGTGGGATGAGCTTGTAGGCTCATCTCTGCATGCAGTCACTTGTGCAAACAGGGCTCTGCTGCAAAGGGCAGAAACAAGAGATCTAAAGGCTTCTGTCTGTATGCTCTCAGGCGTCCTCCCTTTGCTTTATCAGGGTGCCTTACATTAAAAGGAATCTCACAGTTTAAAGGTCGGGTCAGTCTGCAGCTGGCTATGAAAGGCTCACCATGAAAATACTTCAGCAGTGAGTGAGTGACTGGGTGGAGATGGCCTATGCACAGCCCCTCTGCAGCTATTGTTTGGCATTTTGTCTGAATAGATTTGGAAGCCTCTTCCATGAAGAGCTGATCTTTTCTCCTCTGCTACTTAATTCTCCCACTTTCATGTTTTGTACTTCAGAGCTGTGCTGCTTTGCTAGCCAGGGTCAGCACAAGGTCATGACTTGTGACATGAGGTTAATGTAGTTGTTAAGTAACAACATGAGTCTTTTCAACGGCATGAATATTCCACCCCACCCTCTCCCAGACGCACACACATGCTTTCTGTCTCAGGGCTGAAGCCTCATTTTAAGGTAAGGGTGATTGCTGGAGCCTCTCAGAACACACGCAGTGCAGTTATACATAATTCAGTCACCACATACCCAGCAAAATAGCTGTTTAATGTGTAGCACTGAGAGACTTCAAATCACTTGAAGAAGTCAGGCAAATATTGTGACTGCTTTTTGATAGCTGAAAATGAATGATAAATATTGACTGTACTGTTGACACTACATTGTGAACAAGGACAGAAAAGTGTGGGTTGATCCAAATCTCTTAAGTTTGCTGAACATCTGCAGTGTTCATTTCTTTCAGGGGGGCTGCATATACTTAGGGAGCAGCTTCTGTGATCTGGATGAGACTTTTGGAGATGCAGATGTGAAAATCTTGGAACTGTATTTCAAGTTTGCAGATTTTTGCACTTTGATGTGAGGATTGTCCTTGGGGGGTTGAGAAGGGAAAGGGAGGTGAAAGAAGGTTGTAGAAAGTGTCAAGCTAAGATGCACCAGTATTTTTTTTTCTGCCCTCTTTGGAGAAAGGAATCATGAATACATTATTAGATGAATGTCTTAATAGGTATTTCCCATTTCTACCTTCTCTACATCAGATGAACATACTCCATCTAGTCTGTAACTGTCCAACATGAATGAGAGCAGGATACAGGATCAGATATTAGCATCATAATATGGGACAAGACTCCTGTTTGATAACCACATGCAAGTGTGAAAGGGGCTGGAGGAGAGAAACCCTATCGACAGTCTGCTTTGCTAATGACACAGCTTTGTCTGTGTCTCTGGATTCTGAGAGGGGTCTCTGAAAAGCTATTTACTTACCTCCCTTAATCTGATTGGAACCTTTTGATCTCAGCTGGATCTGACCACTCAGTTTATAAAATACAATTAAAGACAGATAAAGCCTCTTGGAACCAAATCATTCAAATCAGAAGACCCTAGAAAAGAAGCCAAATGATCTTAAGTCAGAAACATGCAACTTTAGTGACCAAGATTGTAAATCCAGGATCACCCCTGAAAGAAGAAAGGGGCTGAGGCAAGCTATACTGGATGCCTGGCTCTAAATATGAATCAGATGAGCAAGGCAAAGCAAACCAAACAGAACAACTTCCCTCCAAGAGAGAGAAACAAATATCCAAATCTATTAGTTTAACAGACTGCTCTATCATCTGCAGTAATCACACAGCTGCAGACCTGCAGACTCTTACTATTGTGTCAGATTTGTAAACCACCAGGTATTTCATAGCTCTGTTTCACAGTTATCAGAGCTATCAGGAAAAGAAAGCAGATGTCCAGAAAAGTAGATGTCAAAGTATTTCAAAACAGCTGGTATTGTGAGACTTGGGAATACAATGCAATTCTGGGCTACAGTGTGAGCTGCAAAGCTATGGCTTAGCTTTCATAATTAATACTAGCTATGGCTTAGCTTTCATCATTAGTACTTACCAGCAGAAATGCATTCAGAACTGAATTCCTCTTTGATGCAAGTCCCTCTGTGGGGTGCCCTACTCAAGAACACATCCAAGCAGGGCCATGCTAGTCATCAGAGATCCTCAGGTGTCAAGGACAGGAAAGGAAATCAAACTGTGTTGTTTTTCTCTTCAGTTCAGTTATTTCTCAACTGATGGGTGCAGTGATGAAGCTATGGAATGAGTCCCAAAGGACTGGCACCTCTCAAGCACTGCCATGCTTTGGTTTCAGACCTCCAAAGGACTATTTCAGATGAACACAGAAAATAAATACACCAATTGACTATTTTGTATGCAGCCTAAAGCATTATTTCAGACTATCTTCTGTGTTGCTTGGTCTATGATAGCTTTATAGTTCTTGATTGGTCTGGTGCTTTACAGAAGCCAGAAGTACCAGAATTTGCTTTAGACAATTGTCACTAAATTAGCTCTAAAAGCAACTGTCATGAACTTACAACAGCTGTCCAGTTATAAAGCAGCCTACAAAACATCTGTGAGAGGCCTCAGAGAAGGCAGTTGGTTCCTATATGCCACAGATGTGGAGACAGCAGGCGAGTTAAACACAGCAGGACAATTAGGGGCCCAAGGAAACTTGGGCTTTTCTTTCCTAAAGATGTAGTGAACTGTTTATGAGAAGCAATGGTCAGAACCAGATATAGAGCAAACTGCAGACAGCACAATCTGTCTCCTTCTGGGGGATTTATAGTCTTGACTTGCAGCTACTCCTTTCTCCCAGCTACACTAAGTCTTCACTGTATTCAACACTCACCAAAGGGCTCAGACCCCAGGGTCTCCTCTCTGAATTCAGGCTAAGTGTGACTAAACAGGGCCTGGTTTCAACAGCCAACTATCACCTCCAGCCCACAACAATGTCCTATCCCCAATCTTTTCTACAGAAGAGCAATTCTCTGCTATTTACATCCTTGGCAGAAAGTAAGACAATGTTCCTCCCTCCCCACTTATATTTTTGTTTCCAGATTCTTCCTCACTGTTGTCTTTGATCCCTGCAAACTACCAGTGCTGCATGTAACATGCATGCTATCAAGTGTATCAGTACTTAAAAACAGAGAATAATATGTTTTGTCTAAGTGATGATTGATGGGGAAAATATTTATATCAAGGATGTAAACACCAAACAGGGAAATAAATGACTTACAGTGATGTAGCTACACTGCACTATACTAAAGAAAAAAAAAAAGTAATTTGGTGGAAGAGTGAAACTTGCTGAAAGATAAAAATGCCTCTGAAGGGACATTTATCCCTAACAGTGTTCTGTCAGAACACCAGGGTTACACTGAATGGCATCTTTCATAATGTAGTAAGACATCACCAGACTTTTGAACTAATGCAATAGAATATTTTTTTATATACAATGAGGAGAAATGAAGAAAATAGCTTTTCCTAGTCAATACGTTTAAGTAAGGATTGTTTTGGGGTTTTTTTTAACTGAAATGAATTTCCATAATTAATGTATGGAGATAACGACAAACTGGTCATGGACTATGCATCAAAACAACCAGACAGAAGAGCTATAGGACAGAGCCCAGTACAAAAACATGCCAGCAGAGGGTACTCATACCTTGAACATCCCCGTGCCGGTGTGCATCGCAATGCTCCCGAGGGCTGGAAGGATAGCAGCGCATGACAGTAGGGGACCTCCGAGAATAAGCAAAATACCGAAGTGAATGATCCTGCCACTACGGAGCTTCATGAAGAGCAGCTGTGAGTAATGCAGTAAGAAAAAGAACATAAATCAAACTTCGAGAATGTTGCCAAAGACAATGATATATTGGTTGTTTCCAAAAAGCTGCTCTTTAAGCCTCAGTCGTCTAGGACAAAAAGAAGGTCATAACTATTACAAAACAGCTAGATTGATGAAACTATCATAAATATATTTGTTATGTTTTTGTAGCTAAAATTTTACAGCTAAGGGAACAGAAGTCCAAGTGTAATTAGTATTATCAGTGTGTATGTGCTCACACCAACACAGGATTGGAAACAAACAACAGACTATAAGCACACTTTACCTGCTCATGCTTGCATGCATCACTTGGTATCACACACACACCCACCACAATTTTTTTTGCTGAAACACTGACACCAGTACAAGACCTGGGTTTTGAGCAGGGTTCATTCTCCATGAGGTTCCATCCCAAGGGTAGGTGTTGAGCTAGGAGTAGCCAGCAAAAAGTGAGCCCAAAACAACAGCTGCTCCTGAGGGAAAAGAGCAATGAAGCACTGAGTTGTTGGAAATTTTTTAAAGGCAGTTTGAGAGCAGAGAGAAAGAAGAAAGGCTCATGCTTCAACCATTGCATGATCAATACCTTTAAGACCAACCTGACACTTTAGCTGCCATATTTAAAGTAATCTCAACTTGTTGTAGTCAGACCACACATGGTAAGAGCTCAAAGACTCTTCTTCTAGCTTGGTGTCATATAAGGACAGGTATCTAACCTGCTCTTTAACTTCCTCCCAGGAGTTACTTGCAGTGTTCTTTTAATCAAGCAGAGAACATAACTGGTGCAGCAGCATCTCTGTAGTGAACAATTTATCAAATTCTAAGTTAAAAGTACCAGAACTTTGTTGATTGTCCAGTACTGGAAAGAAGAGCAGGGAATTATATTAGTATCAGCATTTTTGCTTGTACATTGGCCACTAAACATAATTAACACTTTGGATTTTTACTTTGGATTGCAAAAACATGATAGACACACGCTGCTCTGTGCTAAGATACATGGAAGCAACATTTTGACACCAAGAATCTCCAGAAAAAAGGTATATTTCCTTATGATGTATTTATAAGACAGCCTTTTCAGACGTTAAATGTATTTAATAATACAAAATTATGGACCCAGGTATACAGATGAGTAATTTGGATGTCACTCACTCAAGCAGGGATGCAGCATTGATGGGTTAGGCTTTATTTTTTTAAGGTTTTTTAAACATACAAGGATCATTACTTTGACCATTGAATCTTCTGAAAAATGTAAAAAAGGATAGTACTAGAAGTAAGTGCTGATTTCTGGTCTTGATGGTTTGTTCAATTTAGTATCAGTTCCCTTCCTGTCAGAAAACACACTGGGATATATGCCAGACAATATTCCCAGAGCAGCTGGTTCTTAAATACAGCTTCTCTGAGGAGGACCAACAGTGTAGCTTTTGCATTTCTTATCAATTCAGAGCATGGCTCCAGATTTCAAATAAAAGTGAATGTTAGAGTGGGCTATCACCAAAGAAGTAGTTTTAATTTGGGTGCAAGGTATGTACTTGCATACCTTGAAGAAGGCAGCCAACCACATCCTGGGTTGCATCAAAATAAGTGTAGCCAGCAAATGAAGAGAGGTGGTTCTGCACCTCTACTCTGCTCTACTACCTCATCTGCAGTACTCTGTCCAACTCTGGAGCCCTCAGCACAAGAAGGACGTGGACCTGTTGGAGCAGGTTCAGAGGAGGCCACAAGAATGATCAGAGGAGCAGCTCTCCTGTGAAGACAGGCTGAGAGAGTTGGGTTTGTTCAGCCCAGAGAAGAAGAAGGTTCAGGGGAGACCTCAGAGCCCCTTCCAGTCCCTGAAGGGACCTGCAGGAAAGATGGGAAGGACTGTTTGCAAGGGCATGAAATGGTAAGACAAGGGGCAATAGTTGTAAACTACAGCAGGGCGGGTTTAGATGAGACATTAGGATGAAGTTCTTCACTCTGAGTGCTGAGACACTGGCACAGGTTGCCCAGAGAGGTGGTGGAGGCCCCATCCCTGGAGACATTCAAGGTCAGGCTTGATGGGGCTCTGAGTGACCTGATCAAGTGAAGATGCCCCTGCTCACTGCAGGGGGTTGGACTAGATGGCCTTTTGAGGTCCCTTCCAACTAAGCACATTCTATGATTCTACTTGAATGCACCTTATACAACAGGCCTGTGTTCTGTTTTACCTGACATCTCTTGAGCTTTTATTAAAATTACTATTAAAGGTATTTCTTCAGTACAGACAGCAGCAAGATTTTTCTTACTGTATGCAGCAATGAATCTAATTCAGGAGAGAATGACTGCTATCTTCAATAGGCATGGAGCAGCTTTCTTTCAGAGTTAGGTCCATCACAGGAACACAGTGTTCAAAAGACAAATGGAAGATCTTCCTGTGAAGGTCTGTTTAAAATATCTGCCTGCACATATTCTATTTTGTAAAGTAACTGCTTAATATAAAAATCAGATTCCTTCATTTTTTTGGTAAAATTATTTTTACTCCTTTCAGGATTTTAAAGCTCATGCAAGTAGAGATGACTGGAGGGAGTCTTGCTGTACCCAAAACTCTTTCATTATGTTCAGACTGCAGAGTCTTAATAACTTGAGCCAAGCAAATTATTCATAGTTTAAAAAACAAAACAAAACAAAACCAAAAACCAAAACCTGAGTAGCTTCTTTGGTAATTTCTGTGGAAGATATGTGTTTTCTTATGTTAACTCACCACTGGAATGTACTTAACAAGGTCCTTCTTCCTAAGTCATGCATAGATTAAATTCAAGGCAGGCTGCTAAAACTGGTCAGAACAGTCTCTCAGGGTTGTTTACACTGTTTGACAAGAGGAGCCTGTAGAGTACCCATCAATATTCTTGTGTACAGAAACACAAAAATGTTGGTTTCTGCAAATCATGTCTTGAGCATTCAGGGAGAGAACTGGCTGGAAGAGAATTAATATCAGAATATTATTTTTACTGAGTTTACCACCAGCTGCTGCATCAGAATTCAGCTTAATGGGGAAGCACAACTGAGGATTTCTATACTGCAGACAATCATAATTATGGTCAAGAAACTTATGTACTATATCCATGGAAACTCTCAGAAAATCTGAGGCATCTGGTCTGGAATTTAAGGTGGCAACACTGCAGAATTACATTTCTCCAGAAAGGAGCCTAAAACACATGTTACAGAAGGATGTAGGACTTAACGGGGTCTGCTAAAAACCATCCTGTGGGAACAGTTCCAAGTTGTGGCAGAATTATTTTTTTAAATCAAGTATTCCTAGGAAAGGTTTATACTATTTTCACAGATGTATTGTTGTTGTGACACTTTAGATTTCTATTCTAGAGCTCACTAAAACATGAGGAGTGGTCTATGGAAAGCCCTACAGTCAGGGTTATGGCATCCTTTCCAAGCTAGCATATGGGGGACAAATACCAAAATTGTGCAGGCTGACCATAGCTCTCCTTCCTTCTCACATGATCTCCAGTGGCACTGCAGCATGCAGGAGGAAAGAGACAGAGCTGCAGGTCCCCTGGGAGGGTCTGCAGAGTTCCTAACTGACAGCTAAAAAAATGTAACCTCGTGATTTGGCTATGGAGTATCTTGGTGTAGGAATGTGAGAGAGAACTCCTTCCCCATGCCATTGCATTTTCAGACAAGGCCAATTAATGGCATAATTGTACATTAAGCACTTCTATTTCTTATTTCTCTGATCTCTTCTCAGTGCTGTGGCAGAATGAACTTTTGTGGGTTAGCTTGTTAATAGGTAGTCCTATTTAGTGGGTATCTTTGCTGCAAGGCAATCTTGGCTTCCCACCCATTCAGTTAGGAATGTTTATATTTAGCTGTTTTCTGGAAACAGAGCTCCAGCTGCAGCACAGAGCAATTACTCTGGATGAATCTTGGTTTTCCTCAGGACATGTCTTTTTCTTGGTGTAGACTGAACAGTCTCACTAGAAATATGCCACTTTGCCTGCAGAGTTTTGAAGAACAAGTATCTTTAACCAGTACAGGTTCAGATCTGTGTTAGACCTTGATTGGCCTTGCAGCCATCACACATTCCTTTGCAGTCCTTTCAGGTGTATATTGCTGTTATTAAAAATCGATTGTTGTAAATAGCAGAAGTATTCTGGGGCAATTTTAGTAACTAAAATCTTCAGGGAGGAGAGAAATCCCAAGGTCTCTCTCAGTGCATTTTGCCTCTCTAGCATCCCGATGTTGAGATGCTTCTTCAGTCTCTTGTAGGATGGGGCTGTGTACTATTAAATAAATGGACACTGAGTTTCATTTTCCATTCCAGCAGTGGGTGAAAATCCTGTAACAATGCAGTAATCTTTATGGAGATATTTTCTACATATATATTTAAATTGTTTTGGTACCTGCCATGATGAATGGCTTGGTACAGAACTGATGAATGCAACATGCCAGTTATTGTGAGTTTTAGGATGATTTTTATTCTTTAACATTCTTTGCATAGCTATCAAAGTGCATAGTCCCCCTGATGAGGGCTAGTTTGACATGGAGGACTTGATCCAGTAACTTCCTGAATACAAGCGTAAATAACCATCTGTATCAGAACAGGCTGGGGGATGACTTGCTGGAGAAGAGCTCTGTGGAGAAGGACCTGGGGGTCCTGGTTGATGACAGGTTGACTATGAGCCAGCAGTGTGCACTGGTGGCTAAGAGGGCCAGTGGGATCCTGGGATGCATCAGGAAGAGTGTGGCCAGCAGGTCTAAGGAGGTGATCCTCCCCCCTCTACTCTGCCTTGGTCAGGCCACAGATGGAGTAGTGTGTCCAGTTCTGGGCTTCGTGGTATAAAAAAGACAGGGACCTCCTGGAGAGAGTCCAGAGAAGGGCTGCGGAGATGATTAAGGGGATGGAACATCTCCTGTATGAGGACAGGCTGAGAGAGCTGGAGCTGTTCAGTCTAGAGAAAAGAAGACTTAGGGGGGACCTAATTAATGTTTATCAATATCTTAGGCATGGGATGCAGGGGGAATTGGCCAGCCCCTTTTCAGTGGTCTGTGGGGACAGGACAAGGGGCAATGGCTGCAAAATGGAGCACAGGAAGTTCCACACCAACATGGGGAAGAACTTTTCCCCAGTGAGGGTGACAGAGCACTGGAATAGGCTGCTCAGGGAGGTGGTGGAGTCTCCTTCACTGGAGATATTCAAGTCTCGTCTGGATGCCTATCTATGTAATATGAGATAGGGAGCTGCTTTGGCAGGGGGGTTGGACCCCATGATCTCTCAAGGTCCCTTCCAACCCCTATGATTCTGTGATTCTGTGAAATGGTGTTTGTGTGGCTGGATGAAATACAACCAAAACCAGACACTCTGAAAGATACTGTTCTTGAAAACTATTCTAAAGTTGTTGCGTTGGCACACACCAAGAGGATCTCTGGTTGAGTCTTCCAAATGTAGCAGGATACAGCCTTTGTCCTACAAGAAACCTTGCTGAAACAGACAGTGCACCTCATAAGACTGGAATGGGCCTGACCCTATGGTTATCCAAAGGGTATCCACTAGCAGACAATTCAAAATGAAATGTGATTAAAATCCCCAACCTCATAGCTACTTTTGCACTGATGATGGAGAGATAAAGGTGCTCTGACTATTACCTTGAAATAATGAATAAGACCTGAACATACTCCAGAAATGCCGCACTACATTGCTCTGTATTCCATAATCCAGACATAGTCATTACTGCTGCTACTAAACCCTTGTGGCAGGGACTTATGTACACTAGGAGTAGTCCTGCAGACTTCCTGTGACTATTGCTTCTCCAGGAAGACTGCAGCAAGCTGCCACAGTCTTTAAGGGGAAGAGTTTCCTGTTAGGGACAGGATAGTACCCCTTGACTTACACAGCTTTTTCCTCTGACCCAGCTGTCCAAGCAGCAGCGGTCATAAACACAGGCAGCAGAAAGTCAGCGTTTGTTTTTAAACAGTTAACAGAACAAAAGTGGTTAGAGGTCAACTTCTAAACCCTGAAGAAACACATTAGTTAATACTCTATATCAGAGAGGAGCAGCACTTCCCAGGCACAAAATCATACAGATAATATTCCTGAATTGGTTCAAGTCTGCTGAGTATCTCTTATCAGTTTTAACTAAGAGAACAGTGTTGCAATTATGGGCTATAAATTCAACATCATATTTGCTTTATAAAAACAATTGCTAGGAACTTGAAGTTAATAAGGGAGGGGAGTCAAGGCAGTTGGTCTTTGCATCACAAAAGATCAAATCCGATCTGTAAAACTGAGATTGGCCAAACAAAATGTTGTTTTATCTATCAATACAGTATCTTTCTTAATAGGTGTTATATTTCTGAAGTCTCATTTCAAATGCAACAGAAGCATTTTGATAAAAAGAAATTTGTGTTGGTTACAGTGCACCTGCAACATTTCAACAGTATCTTTTAAAGATTATGAAATAGCCATCAATATTATTTGCAGCAACAAATCAGGAAAGCTATTTGCATCATGTACCTTCAGTTGTCATAGCTGCTCTACTGTAAGAAGTCAGATGGGTTATTATTCCCCTCCTAAGAAAAGCCAAACGTCCTCTTTGTATCTGCCAACACACACTTTTCTATAAGCAGAGAATAAATCTGTTTACTTCTCATGAAAACATTCTGCAGATCGATCAAATAAAGTGCTCCTACACTGTTAATAGCTGACCACTGTTAATAAAATACAAGCAAAGATAATGTAAAATAGTCCTAAGTCATTACTAACACACCAGGTTCTTACTCTGTATTTCTTAATATTGTTTGCTCCCATTTATGAATTTCAAACAATGGGACTCTGACTACTTCCTATGGTATGCAATTGCAGATGCAATTTGCAGCAAACATCACAAAATACTGCAAAAGAAGCAAATGCATCTATAGACTCTAGCAGAATGAATCCAAACAATGTGCCTTGGATTTACTAGAATCCACTGTGTCTTCATGCACGCACGCTTCCATTACTCTGCTTTCCACAAAAGGGAGATTCCAGGCCATTTAATCATAAATTCCTGGGATGACTCTCCCTCCTTGTTTGTGTTGGGGTTTTTTAAAATTATGTTTACATTCTTGCATGTGGGTTGGGAATTTAGGTTTGTTTGTGATGAAACATCAAAGTTGAGTCCCAAATTAATACTGTGCAGTCATACAGTCGTACCTTCCCACAAGAGGACAATAGAAACACACATATTTACCAAGTTTTATGCAACATTAATGGGATTAAACTGATCTGTAAACCTTTCTATGGTGTGATTTTGCTTCCCCATTCAATTTTCCTAGTGTTTTTTCCTGTTGTTTGATCATTGATTTTCTGTTTTTCAGATTTTACAAAGAAAAGCTGTCTAAATCTTCATGTGAAAAAAAAATTAATATTCTGCAAACACACAAGTGTTTTTAGTTGATTTATCTAATCCAGTTTGTTAGAAAGTGGCATTTCAATTCTGACATATGCATTGCACAGCTGTGTTACCCATAATCTTCCTCCACATGGCATCACGGCGGTTACTGTACAAATTACACCAGCACGTGCAAGAAATTATCAGCAGTTAAAACAGATAAAAGCTCAGACTGAGATTGCTTTATGTTTTCATAGAAAGTCTTCTCAGTTATCAAAAACTACACATGTAATTTAGCAGAACTGCTAGGGAATAAAAAGTCCTTGAGTTCGGCAGAACTTTGGTATTTCAAAATCAATTGAGAGTGAAGACCACCACCTCTGGTGGGGTTTGCAAGAGGTAACAGTGAAGAGACAGCAGACTGAGATTTCTTCAACATGAAGTTAACCAAAGTTACAACCTCCGTGTTAGCCAAGAAGCTACTTCTCTCCTATATCACAAAACACTGCGATGTTTTTCAGGCAAAATGTTTACGTCCCAAAACTGCATGAGCTGCTATTCAAATTGACATAACACATTAACAATCCAGTGGAGCAATCCATTTATGCTTTAGAGTAAATATTCAACTGGGGTTTGGGATCCTTCATTGTCGGGATCAGTTTCATATTTAGTCACTTTGCTTTTCTAACTGCTTGCTTTTGTTCTAGGAGGGAAGAATACCATCCTTGTCCATCCAGAACATCTGAATTACAAACCAGATTGGGGAACTGACCTATCTGGCTTAAAATCTATGTGCACCTATTTTAAATATGTTTATATACTTTAAATAAAATACATTTATAGAGATTTTCACCTGTTTATTTTTCAGCTGGATCAGTAACCCGATCTGGTTCACAGTTCAGCCACACAGAGAGGTGCAGACGCAGCTAAGGGGTGGTGTGCTGTGTTACGAAGGCAGGAACAAGGAGCGAGTAGGAACCAGTAATACAGCAAAAGCTGTATTAAGCCACAGCCTTATTTACGATGTGGCTGCTTTGGACTGGACTAGGAAAGAAATTAACTTCAGTTCCTTACATTTGTGTTAGCTCTACAAGAGTCCTGTATCCTCTGTGAGTCCATTTACCAACCATGACTCAGTGCGATTCCTTTATTGCAAAGCCAAGCCAAAATTCCAGCACACTTATACAATAAACTTTCACCATATCTTAATTATATCTGGGTACTGTCCACTCAGAAAAAACAGGTCATCAGACCTGATAAAAATCTCCAGCAAGTGCTAACTAGACAGAATTCCCATTTAAAGATTTGCATCCATTTGAAATTTCCCTGGGGTTTGCCTTCCTAATATCCCAAGTTCACGCACATATTTCCTCTCCTCAGCAACTGAGCTGCAGGCTGCACAAAGGAGATTGCTTCTGTGCTAAGGTTTAAACCTCTCCTCTCAAGAGTGCTCCAGCTCCGCAGAGCTTCGTGGGTTTACACACAAGCCAGCGTTCCATGGGTAGAGGTTCTGGTGTGAGGTTGGCTGACAGAGCAGACACAGCCTGTTGTCTCTGCACCAGGCTATGGTGCTCCTGTCTGAGCTGGCAACACACTTCCAGATATTACACAGCTCTGGCCTGCTGCTCACTGTTATTCCTTCCCAAAACAAAAGATTAATTGCAGAGTCTCAGACCAGTTAAACACTTTATTGCTGAAATACGTTTTTGTTCACAATGGTCTGAGGATGTGATGCTACCCATCTTTGTCAGCCACCACCACCTTGGCGAATTCATTTCAAATAATTAACTTAGTCTAACCAAAATCAATGGTTTTGCAAATCTAGACCAGAGTTCTCAGGCAAGCCCAACAAAAATACCTTACAGCTCATGTCCTGTGGTAACACAGATCTTCTTGAGCTGGTGTGCCTCACTTCCATTAGATTTCCAACAATTATCTGAAAGAAAAGAAGAAAGGGTCTTCTTGTATTTTCAGTACATGGCACATCTTCTATAGTCTCACCTTTGCAGCATAAAGATCCTCTCACACACTAGCAAGTATAGCACACACCCTCTCATTGAAAGACTTTAACAGAAACAGGGAACAGAAGGATTTCATGAAATAGCACAGAACCAAGAATATTACATAAGACATTTAACACAGGAGAGAGAAATTGAGCCAGGTCAGTCCATGTTTTAAATAAAAGACTATTTCTTCTCTCTGTACTAACATTTTTTTAATAGCCCTAGTTGAATAACACAAAACCCTACCCCTGCTGAAAAAGAAAAGGTGCTTTCAAGGCATTGAAAGTACTTACTCCTCTCTCCATTTAGATCTACTTCAGCAACTACTGGGCATGCCTAAGCAATCAAATGCAGACAAGCATGTGCTAGTTCCACCTGCACTACACATTACCTGTGTTAATGTACAAATGTTTCCTTCCTAGTAGATCGTGCTCTCAAACTATAGTTTAATGTCTAGTTGGTCTATAGGTTACAAGGGGCTGTTTAAATATGAACGCTTGAAGCTGGACCTCTTTATAGTAGCAGCACAGAAATGAGCACTCTCTTGTCTCTGGTGCTGTCTCCTCCCTGGCTCTTCCCAGTCCTGCAGCACCAGGCCTTCCTCCCATGGCACCACAGCTGCCTCCCTCATTTCCTAGGCTCTTACAATTCACCTTGCCAACGAATTGAATGCCAGAATAAACCAAACCCTCCTGAAGTGTCTGTATTTCTGTTTTATTGCCTGGAAGAGTGGGCTGAATGTAAACACAAAAAATATTTTCCCCTCAAATCCTGTGATTTTACAGATGCCTGGGCTGCATTTTGCTTGTTGTGCTCAGAAGAGCGTTGGGTTCTACCCTTTATTTTATTTTACGGAGTGTTTTGGTAAGGCAGAGGCCTAAGGACACTGACAGGAGAGGAAACAGCAAGCAGAATTACCTCGGCAAGCAAGAGATATCCCCACAACAGGCGAGAGACCATGCCCCAGGAGGCTGAGACACTCCGGGGCGAGCTCCCGGAGCCTTTCCCGGAGGTGAACCCCTAGTCCTCCGTGGCTGCTTCACCTGCTCCGCCGAGACCAGGGCGGCGGGAAGGAGCCGCCCCTGAGCCCATCGCCGGCGGCTCGGCGTCGGCCAGGCCCTGACGGGAGCGAGGACGTACCCCGCGCCACCGCAGCGCCCTCTGGCGGGACGGGGCAGGGCAACTGGCGGTGTGGGAGGCCCGGGCCGGCCAGAGGAGGAGGGGAGCGCGGCGGCGGTAAGGCGAGGGCAGGGCTGAGCTCTGCTGGGCGGGCGAGTGAGCGACACCTGAGCGGCTGCGCTGCCTCCTCCTCTCACGTAGGTTTCGACTTTCTTCCCCGCCCGGAAACTTGGTGGAGGAGCCGCGCATTTGCTGTTGTCGTAGGCCGAGTTGGCGCCGGGCTTCCCTGGCCTCCTCCCTCCCCTTCCTAGGGGTGATCGAGCTCCCTTCCCGCTCCCCCGGCGCCTACAGGTGAGCGGTGGGGGGGTGTGCGTGAGGGGCGCGGAGTTCCCCCCGCGCCTGGGGCGTCCGCTGCCGCGTTGCGGGGCGGGAGGCTGCGGGGGGTCGCGGATCAGCTGTGGAAGCGGCTGAGGGCGGCAGCTCCTGCCTTGGAGTCTTGCTCACATCAGGACGGAGGTTTCTCCGAGCTGGGCGAGCGAGCCTGGAGAACAAATGCGGGTCTTAACGCAGGCAGTAAGTAGGACCAGCGCAGGTGAAGGCTGACCGCCGGCCCCAGGCGCTTAACTCCTTACAGGCTGGTCTGTCAGGCGAGCGGTACCCGGGCCTGTGCAGGACACCCCAAACTCGGCGTTTCGGCCGCTTGCGGGGGTCGGAGGGAGGCTCTGGGGCAAAGCTGCGTCGGCAGGAGCTGGAGAAAGTAGTAAGCTTGAAAGTTTCTGGCGCAGTGGTGGTTATTAATGCAGAAAACGCCTATAGGTAGAAGTCGAGATAACCGGCAAAGAAGAATGATGCGGTGATGTGGGCTTTTGGGAAATGCCTTTAAGATAACAAATACAGGTGATGTTAAACATGAGGTCATGCTTCGGAGATGTTTGTAAGAGGCTTGGAAAGAAATGTTTAAGGGATACTGTATAACTGGAATGCTTTTACTTAATTTTAAAAGTTTGTCAGGAGGAGTTTAAAGCGGGGTGAGGCTGTGTGCTGCTAGGGGGACAGACCCGCTCTGCCTCGCTGCTTGGCTGTGTGCACTTGACATCTCTCTGCTTCTGACATTAAGCTCGTTATCTGATTGAAAAGGAAGAGAACAAGGCAGCAGCCATCTGATGCCAGCATCGGAGGTGGCAGGGAACGGGACTGTCCCTTTTGGTGGCAGTGCAGGCTTTGTTAGCTTTAAGCCATGCTTTCAATGCACTTTCAATTCCTTAGGCTATTTTTTTCTATATTACCTTGGTAAAGTAAGGAATGTAAGATGAGTATTTACCTATTGCTTACCAAACCAGAGCGTGCTATATTTTCTCTCTCTGCTCTGTTTTTTTTAGTCAAGGTGAAAAGACCAGAACTATATAAAGGCTCCGTAAGAAACTCTACTCTGGCTCAAGTGCAGATAGTAAGTGTTAGGGGAGGTATCTGCTGTGCAAAGGGTATGTCAGGGCAGGGTCACAGCGTAGAAGCCTACAGAGATAATAGCCTGGGGAAGTTTCTGTCACTGTCACACAGCCTCAGAGTTGTTTGCTCCAAGCCTTTTAGCCTCTGGAGACTCCAGAGCAGCCCAAGATTTGGGTGGCAGAGTGTAAAAAGCTGTAGTTATCCTCCCACAGTAATGCCAGTTGTGTGCTGTGCCTTGGAGGGACGACGCTGATGTTTGTCCTTGATGCTTGAAGGCCAGAGCTCTTCTGGCAGTTCTCCAGCTTAGAGAAAGCAGATTGTGCATATGGCTTCTTCAAAACAAAACTTCTTTCTCTTAAGTTACACATTCAAACTCTTCTTTTGCAATGTAATTAAGCAGATGTAGCATGTCTGCTGCTGAAAGGGGCTAAGGCAGTGGTAATATTTATTCCCTCCTCCCCAAATTTGCTCCCTGAACTGGCTTATGAAGTCAGAACAGCACCAGTGCAGGGAAAAACAAAGGGGTCATACAGCTGAGGATGGAGCAGAGAAATGATAGACAGGAGGCCAACCTGTTACAGGGCTTGCTAGCTGTTGGAAAACCCAGTTGTGCTGTAAATTCCCATCTTCATTCACCTTCTTTTCGTGTCCGCTTTAGCATGCGCGCTTATGCACATGTAACTCATTTCAATAACGGAGATGCAGTAGCATAAAACCCCTATGAAATGAAATGGAGACAGGGGCCTGTTGTGTGTAGCAAAAAAGAACCTTGTCTGTTGAAAGACAAGTTTATTTTAAAGTTCCTAACCATATGAATAGTGAGGGAAGAGAGCAAGAGTTAAGAAACAAACCTAACCCTATGGCCTGGGGAATGAGAGCTCTTAAAGGTGGAAGTTAAAAGCTCCAGAAAGGACCTGGCAGCTGAATGACCTTCAAAAACAAACGCTGTGAAGTTCAAAGATACCTAATGAAACAGGTTGAGGTTTATTCTGGATAACATTAGTGCTACCTGAATGGCAATTCCAGTAACTTCAATTAGAAATTGTAATTAATGGTTTCATAAACCATGGTAGTGCTGTACTTCCCTAAATGTGGGGTGAATTTACATGTGTTTATGAGACTGTAGAGTCTTAATACTACACTAAGAATAAACTTTTAAAAAAAGAAAAAAGTAATTGCAGAATAAAATATCTGTAGTTCCTGAAGTATCTCCTGCTGTATTTTGTTACTCTTCCTTGTGCATGGCCATTTATTTCTTGTTTTCTGCATTAAAAAATCCTGCTGCAACTGCTATATTCATTTCACTTTGAAAATTAAGCTGCATCATTTCATTCTGATCGTGTGTATCTTGCCAGAGTAGTTGCAGCTGTTGTCTTACTCACAGGCCTGAGTATGTTTTGCTGGTTTAATACAAAACCCTCTTGTTTGGCTTTTTCTTCTCAGCTTACTTTAGTAGTGCTGTTCATATAGTTGTTAGGAATTGTATTTGACAGCCCCTCATCAGTTTATGTTCCCTGATTTGTAACACACAAAATATTGCTCTTGGCTTAGAAATTTCTTGCTGTGAATTAAGTTTGAAAATATGAAAATATCTGGCATTTTTTGGATACTTTGGATAAGAAATTACAGTACAAGCCAGACCCTCATGAATGACCTAAATTGTTAGAGGGGATTTAGATGAGCAGAAGTTGTAGGAATTACTATGGAATCCAGGAAATATCCAGGAAATAGCACACAAGGCTGGAAGCAGGGAAAGGGAATAAAGCTGCAGAAACTCAGACAGTCAGCTTGCAGGCAGAGACTGGGTTTATGTATATATAGTGGTCCCCTGAGTTTAGCAGGTCTCTGTGCAGATTTTGTTTGAAGACTGTAATGTTCCTTATTTGGAATATTCTGGAAGAAAAGTGGTGGAAGGGATTATGGGCTTAAAAAAATGCATTGTCCTGCTTGGTCTGCTCTTTGCCTGGACTTTACCTCATTCAAGTTTTGCGAACAGCTGCAGCATACTCTTTAAAAGCTGATTCTCTGACAGTTAAAAAGGGGTTGAGATAAAACTTGACCGGCTTCTCTGGGAGTTTGAGAGGTTCACCTGTGACATCAGCCCTGTTGCAGTTGTTGGAAGTCCAGTAAATCATGACCAGCCCTATTTGTAAAGTTCTCAGACATATTAACCTCCCACCCCATGACTAATAAATAACAGATCAGTCTTCTCACCTAGTAAGTGCTACTGCCCATCTCTCAACAGAAAATAAATAAACCTGAGGATATCCTCTTTTACCTGATCTTAATTGGTAGTGAACAAAAATTGCCAGATGATTACTTCAGGTAGGATACCTAACAAAAGCCACAATAGGTCTTTTTGTAGTTAGGATTTAAAAAAAAAAAAGTAAATTCCTTGTGAGGTTAACACCTGGGGCTACTTGGCTACTTTACTAGTAATCTCAACAGGCTGAAAACTGGAGAAAAGAGAGTGCCTCCCTATTCCTACCTGTACCAGGATTTAAGGTCATTCATGGGTGGCTAAGGAAGAATGTGGTTGCTCCACTGATTTGTCAGTGATAGACGAAGGACTTTGGTCTGTTGTTCCAGCTCTCTTAACTGGCCAGACAGCTGCACCCATTTTGAAATTATTTTTAGAACTAGGGAAAATATAATTATCAATTTACGTATACTGTAAATATGTGCACAATAAGGGAAGATAACAATGGTTCTTAAAGACCAGTTTCTCACACCAGTTTGGATACAGCTTTAAATCAGGATAAAACTGGGGGGCAAGAAGGCTCTGGCAGTTTTGTTTCCCCCTAGCTGAGAGGGCTGTTTGCTTTAAGTCTAAAGTCAACAAGATACACCAGGAGAAGTTATATGATGAAAAGGCATCTTAAATCACATATGCAACTGTACTTAAGCTCTTGAACATAAAATAGAGATGTCCTAAGTAACAAAAAGTGTCTCAAGTCTTTTAAAATTGAGCCATAATACTGCTCTCTAAATCTCTAGGGGATTGTAATTGTTAATCAAGATCTTTTTTGCTTTTTTTTCTTTCAACTTAAGTGCTTGCTCGCTTAGGAGCTGACATCTGTAGTGAAGAGCATTTCAGCTACTGATTCCAGCAGCAGCTCTGCCTGCCCACAGGCAGTGTTGGTGGGAGTTTGAGATAACTTCAAACTTCTCTGTGCACCACCCTGAGGAGCTGCAGTTTAAGAAGATGTGGTCTGGGGAATTAGGTGTTGTGTTGGCTTTTTTTAAATGAAGAAAATTTGTTTTCTTTCTCTCACCTTTACCATGATCTGATAGTAAAATAGGATACAAAGGGGAATTACAGACTTAATTACCTTTTAATTCAGCTCTTTCAGTTAGTGGGAACAAGCTTGGGCTAGAAAGCATTTTGCACTGGTTTTCATAAAATGTGCTCTTATCCTGCCTGGAAGTCTGGAGTATTGTACACTGGGCAGGGTGATATGCCCTGCTGTTGCTGATGGCATCAAGCACAGACTGGGGCAGTCTGGGGCTGTTGAGGACTAGGACTAGGGGAAATCTGATGAACCCTCTAGATCAGCACCCTCAGCCACGCTGCACGTTCGTTGCTGATCACTGGTTTTATTTTGTGGAATGTAGGGTTCCAATTGATCCCCCATTGATAGAAGGAGATGCTGGACTCTTTAGCACCATGAAAACCAAAGTTAGTGCTAGGGTAACTGAGATAAAAATTTGACTCCGTATAGGTAGTGAAGTTCTGTGCTACTTTATCCTGCAGTAAAGCCATAGCCTGGCAGTTACAGCTGTTAACATCAGAGATGTCTACCTGTTGCACCTGGTGATGAAATAGTTCCTATAAAAGCTCTGCTTTCCTGCTGCTGGATTGCTTATGGTAAAGTTAAGTAGCAAACAGTATTTGCAAAATTGGTTTTGTTTTGGGGTTATTTTTGTTTTAAACTAACATAGAAAGCTAGTGGTTTAATGTTGGAGGTTAAAAATAGCCAAGATTTTTTTTTTTTAATGGAAATTATTTAATTTTAAAGTAATATTTGATAGTGTGTTAAAAATTAATTTCTGGAAAATAATTTCTAGAAAATAATTTGTATTGATTTCTAGAAATTAATTTATACCAATTTCCAGAAATTAAAGTCCTTTGTAGGACTTTCTCCCAAGACAGCCAAGTCATAGAGCTGTAGAAATACCACGTGTTTACTAAAAGCAACAGTTACTCTCTTCCTCCTCTCCCCTCTTCTTGCATTCCTTTTACATACACATAGTGATGATTGCCTTAGGAAGGATATTCAAGCAGTGACTTTTAAAAACATCCTGTTGTGTAATGCACAGTCTGCTTCTTCCCTTGTATGCTTCAGAAATTCTATGATAAGAAGGCATCTCCTTTCTCCTGACCAATATTACAAATACCCAGATCACAAGCAGAGAATGATGTATGGGTTTTCTTTTATCAGCTTGCAAGAGTAATAGTTATCAGGACTGGCTAGTTATGAAGGCTTACACCCAAGACAAGCCTTGTGCTTATTTCAGATTCTGTAAACCATGGTGCTATTTTCTTTCTATAGACAAGGAGTTTACAGGTGGACACACAGACAGTGGTGTGGTAACAGCATCCAGTGTTCATATATAGCTGATAGACACGCTATCTTTACCTCCTGTCCTCCAAAGCAAACCCAACTCTTTGGAAGGTAGGTGTGCTACAGGATACTTAGGTGAACCTAAATCTTAACATCAAATCTCCTAATCCCTCTTTGGTTTGGTTTTGGGCTTTTTGCTTTAATTGCAAGAGAAGCTTTGGTCATTAATTACAGATTAGGGCCTTTATCGTTGAATTATAATATTGGATTCCTTCTTTCTTTGTCTATAGAAAACTTCTTCCACAACCATTAAACTGATTTTTAGGGATGGAATTGCAGATAGCAACCCAACTGAAAATGGAGGTGAGGTGAGGGGGGAGGTAGGGGTATCTAGTTTCCTAGAGACAGATGATTAGATACAACAGAAAAACATAAAGCACACACAAAGAAAATTCACATGTGCTGAAACTTTCATAGGAGTTTTTGGGTCAAATTTTGCAAAGAAGTAGATTGATTTGAAAGGTATGACAGAAGAATTCCTGCAAACATAAAACAAGCAACTTGCATGTTTGTATGAAAGACAGGGTGTAGAAAGGGGACTGGATGTAGTGAATGCCTCTAGCAAAGGTGAGAAAGCAGGGAGAAAAATGTAGGTGGAAAACATTTTACACCACTACTTAATTCCTTAAAAGAAGGGAGGAGAGAGGAAATGTATTGGATCTTGTTACTCAGCTAATATTATTTGAATAATAACACCAGATTCTCCTGTTCTGTAGAAACAATTTGGATTAATTGCTGAAATTACATTTGTGTAGTCCTGCTACTGTAGTATGCTGGGTCCCTGGTGAAATGGTTACTGTTCCATAGGGTCATTAACTGAGCTGAGAAGCAAATGTTAAGAGCATGTGGTAGTGTGAGAAATTAATTACAAGTCCCAAATTCTTAGCTTTTCATGTCAGCTTTTCTTCCTCCTAAAATTAGATGAATGTTTGCAATTTAAGCTGACTGCCAGTAAGACTTTTAAAATAAGTAACACAAAGCAAAGAGACCTTTTTCTAATGTCAAACTTTCAAATGGGCTAAGAAAGCAGTTTTAAAAAACCCCAAAAACCTGTCTTGAAGTGCATTAAAAATGGAAATCCATGTGCCATGCTGGAGAGCTGATAGACTACAGAAGTGCTCAGGAGAAAACTCCTTGGGATAGTCTATTTCAGTGACCCAAGCCTTTTAGCAGATCTCAGAACAGCACTTCCTAGAATAGTAACTTTTTTTCTAGTCCAAAAGGATAGTGATTGTGATTATAATCAATGAAAATATGATTGGATTTTTATTTTCTGGTTGAAAAACCTGGAAGCAAAAGTTCTGCCAGCTTTTCTTAGGGTTTGTTGCTAGAGCACTGAGTTTGCTACTGTAGAATCCATCTCAAGCGGCTGGGTTTTGGGTTAGTGCCTTGCTGGTGTGTTCCCTCAGCCATCCTAATCCAGAATGTGCTGACTTTAGTTTGTCCACCCCAAAAAAAAATTAATTAATTGTTTAGCCTTTAGTTGGAATGCTGCATTTCCAGTCTTTCAGGGAAATGTAGTTATGAATATAATAACTGGCATAATTATCACAGTGGACTATTACACAGCAGTGTAAGTGGGGCACGCGCCCTGCAGTCTCCAAGCCAACTTTTACATCAGGGTTCTCAATAACACAGACTGTATTAAGTCCTAACCTACAGGTGCATAAAAGCATAAACCCATTGCATTTCCAAAATGTTTTCCATGGTACAAGTAGCTTTTTAATACTGAGAACTAGTTATTTGACAGAAGACTTTTTTTTTCTTTTTTTTAAATTCTATTTTAACTAAAGCAGTATGAGAAATTCCTCATCCTGATTGGTTGGAGAAAATTTTACACTTCAGTTTTGTGTCTGTACTGCACGCTGGCTGCATGTTAATTTGCAATATGGAATGTGCTGTGGCTCACTCACCCTATTTGTGGGTTTATAAATCAGTTCATTAATAGAAACGGTCTTGATTTTCTTTGTTTGGTTTGGTTTTGGTTGGGTTTTGGGTTTGTATTTTTTCCCAGGAGCTTCTCATATGATTTTAGCCTCTCCTGATGTCATTTCCTAGTCTTTAAACAGGAATAACAACAATGTCAGATGTCATAGAGGTGCCATTAAGGTGAATATGTTTGTGACTGAAAAAGACTTGTATCAAATGCTGGAATTATATGAACAGGTAGGCTGAATTTGTGCTCCACACTAGATGTGGCAGAGCAAAATGCCTTAAAACCAAGGAGCAAGAGTTTTGTTTGGAAGCAGGGATGTTGCTTCTGTAGTAATCAGATGCCACAGCCATAGTTCCTTTTCAGTCACTGTAGTATGAGTGGGGGCAAGACATTGGAAAGGTTTCTTAGGTAATTATGTTGGGTTTTTTTTAAAGGATTTTTTGAAAAGCTGCAGAAATCAGTTCTGTTTACAAGTTCAAGGCAAACTGAACAGAGTTTGTCCATCAGGAATGGTACCAAGTGGTTCACTCTGTGGCTCTTGGCATCCTCCCTACCAGAGCTATTAACAGTGCTCTAGATGAGCAGAGGGGGTTGTATATCTGAGGCTCCGGGCTCTCGCTGAGTTAAAACAAGAATAGGCAGTGTGCTAATACTGTCAGGAATAGTCTTGCTTTGGCAGGAAAATAGATTAGACAACCTGATAAATCTTCCTTTTTCAAAAATAAAAAGGTCTATTCTTGGAGTCAGTGTTTCAGTAAAAAAAATCAAAACAGTGATTTATTTTTTTTAATGCAGTAAAGATAAAGGTGATCTGAAAGAAATCTTTTCTCTGGCCCACACAGGGTAAGAGATGGGGAAATACAGAGATTTTTTTGGTTTAGTTCCTTCAATTCTTTGTCATGTATAAGAATGGGGTGTTTTACTTTGTCAACAATTCAGACTCCAGAGGCATTCCTTGCCTCAGAACAGCAGGGTCCATTAGAGCAGCAAAATGCCAATGTTCAGGCTGTAACATTTTCATGTAGTCAATAACTTGGGACTAAGCTAGATCCTTATTTTATGATTCCCTAGTATCATGTGCATCGTGTGTAAGCCAAAACACATGGGAGGCCTTAGGGAGAGGTCCCAGTCCTACTGCTCCCTCCAGATGGGAGCAGAGAACGTGCTGCTCAGGGTGGCATTATTGGAAAGAAGCTGGAGATGACGAATGGTACAACAAAGAGCAGCACAGGAGTGAAGGGGGTTGTTGGGGTTTGTCTGGCCTCCAGAGGTTTAGAACAAGTAACTGAAACTTGACGAAAACTGCAAATAATTGAGTATGTATCAAACTTGCCCTCCAAAGCCAGAATTCTAAGGACTCTAGATGGACTGTCTTGAAACGGGACTATTTAAGCTGAGGGGAACCATGCCTGTTGTGTTGAAACAGTGCATTTTCCAGGCACTTAAAATCGGTCTTGTTACACTGAAGTAGTCATCTTTGCTGAATAAGATGTTAGCAATTTTCCTCTTACAGAACATCTGCTTTCTGACTGAATCACAGAACAAGTGGCAGGCTTGTTTGAGCCTGCTGTCCTCCGTGTGCTGCTCACTAACTCCTGCCTTGCCGAAGGGTGTGGGCTGGGTTTCATCACGGAGGTGTCAGGCTTGGGTTCCCTGGTGTCTGCAGGAGTGTCTTCCTTATTGAAAGGACAGTGGTGTAAAAGTTAAATTTACCTTGGCACTTCTGAATGAGCTCTTCACCCCTTGTTTTCAAGGACATAGAGGGCAGAACAGCTTAGAGTTGCAGGGAAGAAAAAAGCAGCGAGATTGTCAGTGATGCTTTTATCTTCCATGAGTTTTGAAATTACTCATAAATGGGATTCATCTTGTATAACCTTTAAACACAGAGAGCAGAGAATCAATTTGGTAAATAATCTGGAAAAAAAAAACATATAAAAGTAGTTTATCAGTAAAATTACCGTGGGTTGTTTTGGGTTTTGGTGTGTTTGGTTTTGGTTTTTTTCTGAAAAGGTAGGTTTGTTTAATCACCTGCCAAAGTTTTATGCAAATACTACAACCCGAAGCACAAGTATTTCTTAGTGGTATATGTTTGTCTTGGAAGCTTGCTGTTTCATTAACTGCTGGTGCTGAGCTGATTGATTAGGATTGGTAGGTGGCGTCAAGTGATTGTCTGATGTTGAAATGTTTCCTTTTTGCTTGTAAGATGATTCAACATCCAGTGAAGATTTTTGGTTTTTTATAAGGCAAACAGTGGGGATGCCTGTTTCAGATGGAAGTAAGTGCCAAAGAACAGGGATTTTCCCAAGAGAGTAAGGCATGGATACATCAGCTTTGATTTCTTTGTGTGCTATCCGTGAACTCTGCTTGTTCTTTTGGGGAGCACAGTCAGTCATTCAAGAGTTAAGGAGTAAATGCAAACAGCAGAGCTAGGTATGTACATCCAGCCCAAGTGCTTTCCTCAAGGGGAAGATGCTTTCTGGCACTGCAGCAGCAGGAGGAGAAGCAAACAACTCATGCCCTGTACCCACCTGGAACCGTGACAATGATGTTTTAATCTTTTGAAGTGAACAAGTTTCTATGGCTAGGTAAATGGCTTGATTCAGTTGGTGATACGTTATCCCTTTAATTAAATAGCTGACTTATGCTTGACAATTAATTGGAGTGATGTATGATTTTTATTAGAAACCCATGACTAATTTTTTCTTGCCGTTCTGGCTATCTTATTGTTCTTGCCTACCCTCCTCCAAAATTGCTGCTGCGTGCCAGCCATGTCCTCCAGGCACTGGTGCAGACCAGTCTAAGCTCTTGCTTAGACTTCTTCCTGTTCCAGATAAGCAGTTGCTTTCAGATATTTTCCATGTCGTCTTTTCATTCATGAAATTTTCCATTTCATCACAGTTTTGCAATTTTTTTGTGTGTGTGTAAAAAAAAATATCTCCCAGAGTCTTTTAAAACAAACTCCAAAAAAAGTCTCACCACAATAAAACCTCCCACTGTGTAATGCAGAGTGTTAGCTAGCTTCATGTAGCTCCACATTTCCTGCTTCATTAAAATAACTGCCAGATTAAAGAAAAATACCCTTCCTGCAGTAGTCTCTGTGCCTGTAATCTGCTAGCAAACTCAACTGAATTTTGTATATAATTACAGTAGGCAAGATTCAAAATGGATGTGAGTAGAGATGCTTTCATTAAAACCAGTAGAGTGGCAGCTACAAAGAACTCTGTTTGCCCCCTTGACCTTATTCTCCCAAACTGTAAGGAACTGCAGCTCAGACCTTACGACTAACTGTGATGTGGACAATTCTTCACATTTTTTCCACTTTGGAAGCTTTAGCCTTTTTATAGGAAATGTTTCCATGGGTTAATTTAGGCATGGATGAGTGAGGAACAATGCATCGTTTGTTAAAATGAACTTTTTTTGAAGGGAGGGGGCTTTAAAGGAAGGAAATGAGGTTTAGATTTAAGTTTCCTTTGAAATGTCTTCCTCTTTTTTTTTTTTTTAACCCCCCCAAAAAACCCCAAACAAAAATCTGACCTACTAGAATTCCCCAAACTTAAGTTTCACCATGCATTCACCATATCTTTAAAATATTTGGTATGATTTGGAAAGCCAGAGAGAAAAATCATCATTTAAAAAAATCACTGTCTTGGTTATCCTTTCTTTTCAATCCCTCTCCAGGCTGTTTGCCCTCAAGAACATGCAGCTTTTGTCACTGCTAGTTCCTATGTTTGGCAGGGTTTTATCTGGTCTGTGTAAAGTCATTTAAGCTTCAGTTTACCCATGAGCTTAAATGTTTTGCTGAATGAGGTCCTTGCATTCTCTCATCCCTGGGTTGATCATTCACAGGGTTACTCTGTAAGGAAGAACCCTGAGGGGGGTAGGTAGAGGTGAAGGTACCAGGGGGAACATAAGGCAGGGAAATTGTTTAATTTTTAATTGGCTAGATCTATAGTGAACAGTTGGCTGTAAATCTTTCTCTCCCTTTCATTAGGGGTCCTCTGTCAAGACAGCTACTAGGTGAGAAGTTTCCTTGCTGCTGAGAGTGCCTGATGCTGGCTGTCATGGCTGATCCTGTAGCAGAAGAACACGTGTCTCAAGTTAGTGAACTCTGCTGTGAATGTGGTCAGTTCCACCTTGTGCTGGACAATCATCTCTACAACTTCCAGGATGAGGTGGATGATGAACTCATCTGCCATATCTGCCTTCAGCCTCTTCTTCAGCCTATGGACACCCCCTGTGGACATACATACTGTTTCAAGTGCCTTGAAAACTTCATGCAGGAGTATAACTTTTGTCCTATGGATCGGAAAAAGCTCTCCTTCCAGCAGTGCCACAAGTCCAGCCTTCTAGTGAGAAACCTGTTGGATAAGCTGGTTGTCCTCTGTCCTTTCAAGGCAGAGTGTCAGCAGACAATGCAGCGGTGTGAACTAGAAGCTCATCTGCAGAACAGGTGTGTTCCTATTTACATCATATTGCTCCTTACATAATGCTATCTGTCGTGTTTCTGACCAGAAGGATCCATTCTCCAAACTGTTCTCAAACTGGGGCAAGATGGGACACCAGAGATGACAGAGGGTGAGGTCAGGAAGGTGGGTGGGTGAAGACAGCGTAATTGTGCGTGTGTGTGTGTTAGGGAGGGCAGCTCACAAGTGCTACAGAGGCGAAGGGTGAGGTACTTGCATGCAAGTTGTCTGGAGACACAGCAACTATCAAATGTGTATAAATTAGTGTGTCCTGATCTGGGACACCTGACCCTGAAAATTCTTACAAACATGCTTATTCTTGTTTCACTTGTGCAGAGAAGAAAGGCACAAAGTCAACACTCTGGAAGCAAGGGATCGTGCAGTGTTGCCAGTTTAATTGGTCCAATTAAGATGTGCAATACATAAGTCTTTGATCCAAATAGTGTAAGTCCCTCCAAGCTGCACATTATGCAGGTGCTGAATCACCTACTTATAATTCCACTAGCTTCTCTCATTCTTTTGCTGTGGAAGAGAAACAAATGAAAAATACTATTTTTATTTCCCCCTCCCTCCTTGTGCTGAGGAAGGAAGACTTTTGTTTTTCCTTTGTGCTTGTCAGCAGAGATGTTTTAGTGTTTCCACTGCTGTTTGCTTTGGTGGCAGACAGAATATTGTAGCTCTTAAAGAAGTGTAGGTGACAAAGACCTCTTACCCTGGCGGTTGGTAGGAGCTAGTGCTCTTCTAGTTAATGATTGCAGGAACGGGAGGTAAGTGCAAGCCCTGGTGTAGGTGGAAGCAGGGCTTCAGTGGGCAATGAGAAATGCAACAGGGTTGCATTTGTATCCATGAACTTCTGCAGCGTGAGTCCTCTCTATCAGGGAGTCATCTCTTCACCACAGGCCTCTCAGCAGGACTCCCATAGGGTGCTGACATTTAGGTCCAGACCCCCCGGCCTGGTCCCCCACAAAGTCACAAGTCCCCTGGCAAACCTGCTGAGGCGTGGATCAATCTCTTCACAGGCTGTAGATGTCTTTGCTCCCTGTCCTCATCCATGGGCTGCGAGGGGACATCAGCTCCACCATGGTCTTCACCACAAGCTGCAGGGCCTCCTTCTTCCCCCCCCAACCCCTGCCCCTCCTTCAGGCTTGGCCTTGGTGTCCACGCAGCTTGTTAGATCTTCTCACTCCCTTCTCCTGTGGCAAAGTGCATCTGCCTGCAGTTTTTTTTTTTTCCTATATGTGATTCCCAGAGGCTCTGTGACCATCTCTGACTGGCTTGGTCCTGGTCAGCAGCAACTTTGGCCTTGAATTTACCGTCTGGGGCCTGCAGAGAGCTGTAACTGCTGCTTGCAAAAGCCATCTCAGCAGCACAGCTACACAAAACTGCAACAGCCTGTGCTGTAGCATTTGTGGCCAACCAGTGTGTGGGGAACAGTTAGGCTTAGGGTACCTTTGTGGTGCCAGCTAAGGATGTAGTTCTTGCTTGTCTTTGGTACCCATGAGCTGAGAGCTTTATTAGAGCCAGAGGTACTGATGGAAGATGCTCATGTGCCCCTTTCTCTCAATCTGTGAAAGTTTATAATCTCCTTTTTTTTTTATTTAAGAAAACCCCACAGTACAAAGAGGTTTTTTTGTTGTCAGGGCTGAATGCACAGTGTGCAGGGACAGGACTGCTCAGGGATGGGGCTGCTCGGTTGTGCAGCTGTTTGTGTTGTTGGGGCTGTGGCCCATGCCAGGTCTGTGCCTTCCTCTCTGTGCTGTAAATCTACCCTGATATCAGTAAACTTCTGTCACTTTTTAATCCCTTTGGCACAGGCATTAAACACAGAAGAGGGAGGCACCCTTGAATGTTTACATTAGAGAGACACCTGTCTGGAAACTGTATCATTCTCTTAGACAATTCATAGTTCTTTTTATCCTCCTTGGGGAGGATGTGTTGTAAAAATGAAGGCTGTTTCACCTGGGATGTGAGCATAGAGAGATGGAAAATTGAAAAGAATGAGAAAAAAAATTACACTGGGATGTGAGTGTACCTGTGTTTTAGTTTTGAGATTAACTAAGGGAGGACACTCAAGGAACTAAGAAGCATCTAGCAACTTGTGTTCTTGGGCAATTTCTCTGCCCTTAGGAAAATGAATTTGTTTCTCGACATCTTGAGGGACATGTACACAAGTGGATCAGTAAATTTCTGTCTTTAACTTTCAGGGTCATCTTACTGCTTGGAGAATAAATGACTAGGAGTAAACTAGAGGAAGCAATACCAGGATGAGACTTGTTTAGCCAGAATGTAAATAGTTGAGTTTAATTTGAAAAGTGACTCTGGTAAACACCCAATACTACTCATGTCTTGGGAAGTGATGCTTTTGCATTCGTCACCCTTCTTGCCTGCTACTTTTTTTCTAAGTACTCTTGGTAAAAGAGCTTGTTTTTCCTCACACTTTTGCTAAGATAGGCTGGCTGTGGTGTGGCTGCATAGAGAGCACATTTTGTTGAATGTGTAATTACTTCTTGAGCCTCTGTGTGGGGAGCAGTCAGTGGGATTGTGAATTCTTCTGAGTTGCTCCTGTTCAAGTAGAGCCATCACCGATGTGGACTGGTGGTGGAGTGCTGTCTGAGCGGCAGGTGTCATTCCCAGAGGGAAAAGAAAAGCAAGCCTCACTTGCTGGTCTTGCATGGCACTGGTTTGTTAAAAACAAAGCCTAATTCAAGGCCAAGCTTGAAACTTGAGCCAATTCCTTTGCATAAAGTTGCAATTCACAGTCATCTCTAAAAGGTCTGAGCTAAGTATTTGCTTATATTTTAAGAGGTATTGTTTTCTTCACTTCGTCTGTGCCAGGTAAATATTTAGCAAGGGAGACTCCTGTTCCAATTACATTCTCCTTTTAAAAATAAATAGCTTTATAATTTTGAAAGTAATAATAAAACAAGCCCACTTTTAATCTGATACTAGTGTAGCGGAAGCTGAAGATGAAATGAGAATAGCTTTTAGCATCTATGATACAAGCTCTGCAGCTGATGGGATCCTGAATGTACTTCTTCATATACCTTTGTCAGCCACTGACAGTCTCTCTCTCTAGGTGTCCTGGTTTCAAGAAATACAAATCTGAACAACAGAGGAAAAAGAGTCCCATTTCCAAAGGGAAGGAAGATCTGCCTACCAAGGTGGAGACCAACACACCCAAGGATCTGGAGGTTCTAAGTGGAGGATCATCACTTGTGGCAGAAAGCTCTGCAGCTGCTGTGGTATCGCTAGGGACTGCAGAGCCTGGACTGGTTAATCCTGCTTTTGAGGAGACTGAAGAAGGTGAGAGTTTGATACAGAAATATAATTATGTGATTACCTTTTATAATACAAAAATGAGGTAATTATGTTAGTTAAATTTTTTAAGTGTCCCCAGCATTCTTGGATATCCTCGATGCTCTGTAGCTATAAGTAGCCATCAGAATAATCTCTTTCCTCAGCTTGTTCTTGAGCAGGAGGGATATGCCTTCATGTCCATCAGGTGTGGCAGGACCTGCTCACAAGCACAAAACTGTGTGCAAAACAATTTGGAGAATCTAAGTCTGCAGTGAATATTTGCAGTATTCTTTGCAGAAACAAAGGCAGTCCCTGTTGATGTGACCATGGAGTACTTAAAGTTTTTGCAGAAGCCAAATAATTAGTAATTAGGAAATGTTCCAGCTTCTTCTTAATCTTGTTAAATATACAGTCAGTTTCCTGGAGTGGTCAGTACCTCCCTAATGGTGTGCAGCAAGTGTGTTTTTTATAGCATGGCTTCAGTTTTTTGATTAATAGTTATGAAACCCTTCCAGACAAAAACATCCATCTCCACTTCAGTATAGAACCACTTGTCTCAACCCCTCTTAGAAAGGCAGCAGTGTGGAAATGTCAGTGCCTTGCTTCAACGTTGTGCTGGAGCTGGCAACCGCTGTGCCTGTGCCAGAGTTAATACACAGGACAGTTTCCTTCTCTGTTGGCTTTTTCCCCACCTACACTTGGGGCAGGCTTTGCATCTCTTGTGTGACATCTGCCTTTCCCCCGACAGGCTGCATGCTGGGCCTGCCTAAATGTTGTAGTGCTGGTATGTTTAATATGACTTGCTAACGACAGCTTTCATCTTCAGAGTCTCTGCCCAGCATTGCTTAGTGTTCAGTATGCTGTGAATAGGTAAACATCGCTCCCCTTCTACAGGGGGGATGGGAAAAGAGGAGGAGAGGAAATTAGAGGAGGGAAGTTGCAGTGAGCTGCCTGTGGTAAAGTCACTGCAATTGGCAGACCAATAATTACAGCTCAGTAGTCCCCTTTTGTAATGGGCAGTGTGGAATCTGGTATTTGTTATGTGAGCGCTTCTGGTAGGCCAGTTGTCACAGGAGAAAAATCAATCTCTTGATGGTAAGTGAAACACACTGAATGCCCTTTAATAAAACTTAAGAAATAATAGTGGAGCTTGAATTTTCTCTAAGCTAGAAGATGGGAAACATTCTGGAAAAACTGAAAAGAAACAGGAGCTTTAAAAGTGTTTAATCTGACCTGTTCTTTGCTCTCCTGATAACTGCATTCCCTCCAAACACTGATTGGAACACAGACTGCCAGTGTTGCAAATCTGGTGGTGGTAAGTGAAGGAAAATTCTATTAATGTGTTATTTTTTCCTTCTTTGATTTCCACAATCAGACCTTCCTCAGAGAACTAGTCTTGTGGCTGAAACGAACACAATTGAAATTCACCGAGAAGACCCAGAGGAAGAACTGGGGATGAGGATAGTTGGGGGTAAAGACACCCCACTAGGAAACATTGTTGTTCAGGAGGTCTTGCAGGATTCTGTCATTGCTGCAGATGGAAGAATAGCACCTGGAGACCATATTCTTGAGGTATGTAAAACCCCACTGATGGTTCCATTGCTTCTCTTGACTTGAGGTGAGGGCTAGTGGAAGGGAGTTGCTTAGAAAAACTGGGAAATCTCTACAGCTGAGGGTTTTAAAGCACTGACTGGACTTGTGTGTCCATAGTGTTGTTTATCTGCTGGGGCTGAGGAGCAGGCTTCTGAGATTCCTTCCAGTCACGCTCATGTTTGCCTTCCATATTTGATAGCTTTTTGAAATTTCAACCACTTTGGATAAAATAAAAATATTTCTAGCTGATCCCTAGCACCATTTCTTTCCTAAGGAGACTGCTCTCGTTAGGAAGCCCTATAATTGCTTGCTCTGCTATGTTGCTTAAGCTGCATATTCTAACTGGGCAGGTCCAAAGTTTGTCAGATATGCAATGTGAGTAATAAAGAGCACCGACCTTGCACTGTGCTGACCCGTGACCAGGTTTAGTTTCTAGATAAATCATACTGCATTGCAGTGGGCTAATCAAGGACCTTGTAGACAGCAGTAAAGCCTGCAAGCAGGCAGAACTGTTAGCACCTCCTGGCTATAGCTGCCTAGTCATTTGACAAGCCGTAAAGATCTAATTATCTTGTTGGACTGCAGATTTGGGTAAGGACTGGCGGTCCCACATCCGCAAGTGGCCAATACAATGTCCAAGTAGGTTTCTTAGATAGACTGTAGAGTAACTTCTGTTTTATCTATTTAAATTGCCCATCTCAGTCTTGACTAGGATGTAAATAGGGCAGGTCCCCACACTTAATAGCCCTGTTAACATCCTAAAAGAGGACTGCACATAGTTTTATGTGACCACTCCTCAGCTGAAAAGTGAGGATGAGTAATCTCCAATTTAAATCTCCTCCTCCAAGTGTATATTGAACACTGAAGTTAAGGGACATTGGTTCTGCACTGCTGTGAGATGGGTCTAATGATTTAATATTTTGCAGTTTTAGATTTGTTATTTGGTCCTGTCTTGTCCCTGTCCTCAGCTGTTCACCATCAATTATGGTCTCATTTCATCTGCTTTCTTCTGCATTCTTTTTTCAGAACATTCAGCTCTCTAATGTGCATCTGCTTCAGCCGTGGCATTGCACAGGGAGTTGTGTGTCCTGTTTCCAGCTCTGTGATGTTCTGCATTGCGGACAGTGCCTAAATTATGTTGGTTCTGATTAGTAACTCTGGTTTGTTTGCCTTTCTAGGTGAATGGCGTCAACATCAGCAGCGTGACTCACTGCCAAGCTGTCTCCTTCCTGCGCCACCCAGGTCCTGTTCTCCACCTCATGGTCCTGCAGGAGAAGGGTTTTTCCAATAAGACTGCACAGCAGGATTCCACATCTGCTACAAATCGGGAAGTGATCCACGTTACCTTGATAAAGAGAGACCGATCTGAACCCTTGGGAATCAAACTCATCAGGAAGACAGATGAAGCAGGGATTTTTATTCTAGATCTGTTAGAGGGAGGTTTGGCAGCCAAAAATGGAAAGCTAAGTCGAAATGACAGAGTCCTGTCAATAAATGGCCAGGATTTGAGGCAAGGAACACCTGAGGCTGCTGCACAGATAATCCAGGTAATTTATGACGTGGTGAGGTTGTATGGGTAATGAATGCAGCTGTCTGCATTGATGGCAGGGCTCCTGCTCTGACCCAAGGGCTAACAGAAGACACTGAGTCCCTGAAATACCTCTTTGGGAAAGTGACTTCCCCACGGATGTGGGAGAAGCACTGCTGCTAAATGAAGATAAACATGAAGAGTAGGAATCCATCGTGAGTCATCTCTGACAAGTCTGAAGCAAGGCAGTTGCTTGTGGCACTTCACCTCAGCTGAGGCAGTTGGATCTCCTTTGTGATGTGGTGTTTGGAGCCTTTCTTGCAGAGTGAACGTTGGGATGCACTGTGTGGATCCATGCAGCAGGGTGTGGTGGTTTGGCCCTGGCTAGAGGAGAGATTAGGACAGCTGCTTGTGCTTCAGGCAGTCCAACTAAAGGTGTTTGCTAGGAGCTGTAATAGGCTGACAGCACAGAACAGAACACTGCACTGATTTGAAGCCCTTTCTCCCCATTTTACCCATATTTGGGAATGGAGTCTAGAAAACAGTGTGAGGCACTTCAGACTAAAACCATTCTAAAATTCTAAATGAGTGCAAGAGAGGTGGTCGTTCCCCTTGCAATAGGAATGTGCTCCTGTTGCAGCATGCCAAATATTTTGGTGAAAGGACTGAGCATGGAATTCTGGTTAGGGATTAAGGATCTGCTCTGTGTGCAGCAGCTATCACGTTTATCAGTTTAAATTCTTTATCTCCCTAGGCGGTGACCTCCAGCTTCTGTTTTTATCTGAAGATCCTGATACAATACATCTCATCACGTAGTGTTTATATCCTGGGAAGGATCTGAGGTCAGCAGAGTGAGGGAGAGCCAGTTTTCCTCCTGGTAATCAGCAGAGGAGTGCAGTGCACAGTAGGAAAGAAGAGAAAGAGCAGAGTTCCAGCACTGAGATCCTTTTTATCTTATATATGTGATTCCATTCTATAGCCTCTTAAAATTTTGTTTGCATCCCACGAGTGCTGCTATATTTCTGTTGGAATGCACAAACATAACTCCCATATGAGAACTTCTTTCTTGATCCCACTGAAATCAGTAACCAGAGTCTCAGAACTGGTTTCAGTAGGTTTGGGGATTGAATTATTTTTGAAGTGACTTGTGTAAAACACTGACAGCCTTCCAAACATTATCACTTCTGAGCACTGATTCAAATTCTTGGTTAAATGTAATTTTAATTGATTGCAAACCATTTGCAGAAGAGAGTCCTATCTGGATTGTAGGGTACCATTTACAGATATATAGAGGTAGATGCACAGCCACGTGTACTGAACACAGTTTGGTACTCCTGAGTGAAGAGGAAGGCTGCAATGTTTACAATATATTTTATGAAGACATGTGCCAACATGCCTGGAAAAAAAGTTGCTTTATCTGAAGTGTCTTTATAGGCAAGAGGTTTGAGTTCTGTTTCAGAAAACAAAACTCTCCTGTACTAGTTTAAAAAGAAAAAAAACTCAGCCAAAACCTGAAACAGTTGATGTAGTCCCTCTTCTAAGGCCAGGGAATTCACTGCTGCCTGGAACCAGGGGACCAGGGTCTGGTGTGAAGAAGTGAGAAGGGCAACGGCACTTTGCTCATTGGTTGCAGGAACTGCCCCAAGTAAGCACATAGGCCTCACCCCAGTGGAGTCCTTCACAATAGGGTTTTGTCAGATTATCTGAAAGAACAAACCAAATTAGAAGAGCAGTAACAATAGTGAATACTTTCCCTGTAGTGCTGCCAAGGTCAGACATACAGCTGGTTAAGTGTTTAATTGGCAGCAATCTTAGACAAAAGGTCATGTCTTCAGGTACTCTGGGAAAAAATGGGTGGGAAATATTGAACAATAGATATGGAGGGAAAGAGCTTTAACAAATTTTTTTTTTACAATAAAAGAAAAGCATCCAGTAGTCTTATCCTGGTCATCCATTGTGTGGACCAGTCAGTTTCTAGCTCTGTTCACTTTGCATCACGACACAATGTGCTATTTGGATGATTTGTGCTTAAGTGGAGGAATTAATCATCCTTTTCCACTTTGTGTTGCTTGGCATTGCTGGGGAGGGAGGCATGAGTGAAGCCCACCTCTGCTATTCCTTCTGACAGACCTTTGCTAATCCTTTTTTTTTCTCTTTACCACAAGATTCTGTGGCTCTTCACAAAAAAACCACCACATCCCATTGCGTAGCCCTGGGTGGAAACCAATGCCAGCACTTCCCTCTCCTCAAGTAAACCACCAGCGCTGTCCCTAACTTCTTGTCTATTTTTCTATCTGTTTTACTTACATTCTTTTTGTTTCTCCTGGCAGACCACTGAGTCAAGAGTGAACTTTGTTGTCCTGAGGCAGCCAAGCGTACAGCTCTCAGAGCCGGTAGAAGATGGCAGCACGTCGAATAGCAGCAGCAGCAGCAATGGAGGAAGCCCTGTGTACCATCGGAGGCGGCTGGACCAGAATCACTACAGACGGAAATCTAATTACCAGAAAGTAAGTTCTGTAAATAATGGCAAAAGTGCTGGTTATTCTTGGTTTAGCAGATCTGTTGTGTTTGCTCAGTGATGATGATTTATCCTGTAAGATTAATCAGTAGCTCTGTTTCTTCTTGAGCTTTTGAAAAGCAGCAAGTTTGTAGCCTTTGGTAATGGAGAACTCCAGCCTTTGGCTGGATCCCTATCAAGAGAGGCTGAGGGAGCTGGGCTTGTTCAGCCTGGAGGAGAGAAGGCTGCGGGGGGACCTCATATCAGCCTTCCAGTACCTGAAGGGAGCAGAGAAACAGGAGGGGAATCAGCTTTTGCAAAGGGTAGATAATGGCAGGACAAGGGGAAATGGATTAACGCTAAAGGAAGGAAGGTTTAAATTAGATATTAGGGGGAAGTTCTTTACAGAGAGAGTGGTGAGGTGCTGGAACAGGCTGCCCAGAGGGGTGGTAGATGCCCCATCCCTGGGGGTGTTCAAGGCCAGGTTGGATGGGGCCCTGGGCAACCTTGTGTAGCTCCAGGCCTGGAGGTTGGTGGCCCTGCCTGTGACAGGGGGTTGGAGCTCTGTGATCCTTGGGGTCCCTTCCAACCCAGACCATTCTATGATTCTATGAACTGTCCCTTTGTCATCTACTAGAAAACAGTTTTTGGGGAAAAAACCTATCAGTATTTCTTCCAATGTCCCTAATGTTGATGCAGAGCCAGTGTTTAATCCTTTCTTGTCTGGAAAGGGCGATAGGAAATTTACCATCCATGAGACACTTGGGACTCGCTGCTTCACATCGGGCAAGCGCAGCACATTGGGAGTATTGCACAGTGACACTAAGTCAGGCTTCTGGTTTGGAGTTAGAGGGCTTTATGCTACAGAGGGACACAAATCGGACTCTTAGTGCTCCTGTGACTTCACTGTTGTACCTGCCATTTGTTTCTATATTATAAGAAACAATATGAGCAAGAGGAGGATTCACAGTCAGTTGTACCAAGGGAGATTTTTCTCTATATTTAGAACTTACATTTGAGTGAGAAAAGTTGCTAAAACCTTTTAGACTTGTGTTTAAATGTCTCTGGAGTCTAGCAAGTAGCTGTCATAAATGGGTGGAGTCTGGTTCCTTCAGTTAAACCTTAGAAAACCATTTCCATGTTGTTTGTACAGTATGCTCTATATAATTTCTGCTTTCACTGCAACCTAAACATTTAGTAGTAGTCAGAGAGGTTGATTGCTTGATATGAAGGGCTGTAAAATGAGTTCACAACTTGTTTGTCAGCGTAAAACTGTTCTCAGAGTGAGCATTTCTCTACAGCAAATTAATCTGGGATCATTAGGAGTGCAGTGCCTCAGTTGTGGTGGGATCACTTTGGAAATGCAGAGTAGTGTTTCCACCCAGAGTGAGTGCATGAGAAGCTGACTTTGTCATCCAGCAACAGTGCTGGAATGTTCTGGATTAAAGAAACAAGTTGTTCTGTTACTTTCTTCCAGATCTGGGCTTCTTGTGTTAATTGCATTAATGAAGCTGTGTTTTGTACTGTTGCTCCTTTGTAGGATTTACCTCAGGGATACATAAGTCATGAAAAGACAGTTGCAATAAAAAAGGAACCAAAGGAATCTTTAGGAATAACAATTGGAGGCGGAAGGGATAACAAAAACAAGCTCCCTATCTATGTAACGAGCGTGCAGCCCATCGGATGCCTCTTCAGGGATGGCAGGATCAAGCGAGGTAAGGAGGCTCTTGGAACACTTATGCCTTAGGAATTGTGTGGTGATTTGACCCTGGCTGGAGGTCAGACGCCCACAAAACCCACTCTATCGCTCCTGTTTTCAGCTGGACAGGGGAGAAAATAGATTCTGAGAAGCTCAAGAGTGGAGTTAGGGACAGGGAGAGATCATTCCACAATCAGCATCATGGGCACAACAGACTCAACACAAAAAAGGACAGAAAACTTCTAATTGATGGCCCTGCCCTGCACCCCCAGTGACACCAGAGTCGGGTGATGAGAAGTGTGGCCAGATATTAAAACGCCTCCCCCCACCCCTCCCTTCTCAGCAGACTGCAGTCTAGTCAGGATTTCACTCTCTTCCCCACTTTGTAGCATGGGGAGGGGCAGGGACCAGGAGGAATAAGGGTTTCAGTCAGTTCCTCATGAATTGTTCCCCTTCTTAGCTGGCGGGGGGGGGGCGGGGTNAAACCTGCTCCAGCATGTGTCAGTCTCTCCAGGGGCTGCAGGTTTTGCTGCCAGGAGCTGGCTCCAACACAGGCTTCCCACGGGGTCACAGTGTCCTTCAGGTGTCTCCACCCAGTCCAGTGTGGGGCACTCCACAGGCTGTAGATAGGATCTCTGCTCCTCTTCATCATCCATGGGCTGCAGGGGGACAGCCTGCTTCACCATGGTCTTCTTCACAGGCTGCAGGGGCTGCCACCTGGAGCACATCACCCCCACCTCCTTCCCTGTCCTTGGTGCCTGCACAGCTCCTCACATCATCTCATTCCCTTCTCTGGGGGCACAAAGCAGCTGCTGGTGGGTTTTTCTCCTCACTGTGACTCCCAGAGGCGCTGTGACCATCGCTGATGGGCTCGGCCTTGGTCAACAAAGACTCCGGCCTTGAACCGGCTGGTGTTTACTCTCTTGGACCTTCAGAGAGCTTCTGGTCACCCCAGCAGCTCCCTCTTCTACACCAGAATCCAGCCACACAAAACTATAACAAACTGTTTGTTTTTTTTTTAAGTGGGTTGTGTGTTTTATTAGTGAAAGATGGAGTTGCACACTAAAGTGAGGCTGGAAATAGGGTTCCACATGAGACCTTGAAGCAGAAGTGGGCTTCATAGCAAAAGGTCTGCATTAATCCTGTCTCTTAATCAACAGGAGATGTACTTTTGAGCATAAATGGCATTGATTTGACTCATCTGAACTACTATGAAGCTGTCTCAGCACTGAAATCTAATGCAGCTTCCCACTCAGTTGTACTGAAAGCCTTGGAAGTCCTTTCATTGAACTCGACAGAGCCATCTCTGGACACCAAGGAGCAAGGATTCAGCTGGTCTCCCCTCTGGATCACATGGCTTGGATTGCCTAGGTAGGTTTGTTTGGTGACTACATAGAGATCTGGTCAATCAGAGTTGACTTTCACTCAAATGCCAGAAATTAATTGCTGTGGTTGACTTGGAAGTGTTAATGGTATTCTCATGGAGCTCTGAGGCAGTGGAAAGCCTTATTTGAGAATGAGATGGCAGGATAATGTATGTGTAAGAAACTTTCACTGCTTTTTATGGGGTTGCCCATCATTTCTGCACTTCTGTTGGACAGTAACTCTATTTCAGAAGTTCTAAAATCCTTTTATTCTAAGAGAACTGACACAGAGAATGAGGAGTATAGATTCTAGCCCATTTGAGGCACCGAGTTGACACACAGTCAATGTAGACACAGTCCCTGCTAATATATCATTAACTGAAATAACTCCATGGCTCTTTCTGGATCATGTAACAGAAGACAACAGGTAGCTGTGCTGTTTTACAGCTTCTAACCTGATCATCTCAGTTGGGGCAGGCATTCTTTCAGTCTAATTTTTTTTGGCTGTTGTAGTTGTGTCATCTTTAGCACAAAGTATAATGATCCTGAATAGTTGAGTGTTCCTGTTGCAAAGCTTTGGACCGCAGACTTAGCACAGATTTTAGCAGCAGCATGGCAAGTCCCAGATGACAAGGCTGGGGCTTAGAAAGCTTGAATTTCTCTCTCCTCCCTGGAGAGGTTTGCTCACTTTTGCAGATTCATCAGAATACATCAAGCTTTGAAAGGCAGAGCCTGTGGTGTCAGGTGCCTGGAGGACAATTGTACAGGAGGTGCACGTGGAGTAAAGCCAAATCCTTCTGTGGGAAGCTCAGGTTATTTACAGCCTGTTTCTTGAGGGACCTGAAAGAAGAAATAGTAACAAACAAAGTGTGTTATGTTACCCTTCTGTTACCTAGCAGCCTGTAAATGCTGAATGAAACAGCCCAGGGAAGGCAGCTTTTGTGTCTCCAGTGACTGTAACCTGGCTTGTACCCAGCACCGTCCCACCAGCTTCCCCAGCTCCAGTGGGGAATCGGCCTGTCTGCTCTGTGCCAGCCTGGTATGAACTGGCCTGAGCTGCACCCAGGTAGCCCAACCCAGAGTGCAATCCCTCAGATGCTGGCTGGTGTTTGTTCCTCATGGGTGCTCCTGCAGGGAAGTATAGTAAGGCAAAACCTGGCTTTGCTTTCTTCTTCCTTTTCCTATTTAATTTGAGTATCTGGTGGCTTGCAGCTTCACCACATGTTCTGCTGCAGGGACTGCAGGTCACCTTTCATTTCAAGGTTACCCTGACGTTACCTGCCATTTAATGCAGAGCTTGAAATTTTTCATGTTGGCTCACCTTCATTTAACTGGTACTGTACCTTGCTACTGAAAGCAAGGAGCACTGATTTCAGATGCCCTTTCTGCTCCTCAGTCTTCCTTTCTTACTCTGACCTGAAATCCTAGAATCATAAAATGTGTTTGGTTGGAAGGACCTTCAAAGGCCATCTAGTCCAACCCCCTGCAGTGAGCAGGGACATCTTCACTAGATCAGGTTGCTCAGAGCCCCATCAAGTCTGACCTTGAATATCTCCAGGGATGGGGCTTCCACCACCTCTCTGGGCACCCTGTGCCACTGATCCACCACCCTCAGAGTGAATAATTTCTCCGTAATACCCAACCTAAATCTCCCCTTCTCTAGTTTAATCCCATCCCCCCTCATCCTATCCCTCCCTGCCCTCAGGAACAGTTCTTCCCCAGCTTCCCTACAGGCACCTCTCAGGGGCTGGAAGGGGCTGTAAGGTGCCCCCGGAGCCTTCCCTTCTCCAGGCTGAACCAGCCCAGCTCGCCCAGCCTGGCTTCACAGCAGAGGTGCTCCAGCACTTGGATCATGTTTGTGACCTCCTCTGGACACCTCCCTGCTTTGGCAGGGGGGTTGGACCCAATGATCTCTTGAGGTCCCTTCCAACCCCTGCTATTCTGTGATTCTGTGACATGCTCCAGCAGGTCCATGTCCTTCTTGTGCTGTGGGTGCCAGAGCTGGACACAGCACTGCAGGGGGGTCTTCCAGAGCAGAGCAGAGGGGCAGAATCCTCTCTCTCACTCTGCTGGCCACACTTCTGGTGATGCAGCCCAGGATGGGGTTGCCCTTCTGGGCTGCAGGTGCACACTGGTGGCTCATGTCCAGCTTCTCATCCACGGGTATTTCCAAGTTCTTTCCCTCAGGGCTGCTCTCCAGCCCATCATCTCCTGACCTGTATGGATATTAGGGGTTGTCCCGACCAGGTGCAGGACCCTGTGCTTGGCTTTGTTGAACCTCCTGAGGTTCCCCTGGGCCCCCTTCTCCAGCCTGTCCAGGCATCAGAATTTGTCTGCCGTTCTTCTGCGGGCGTAGGGGTGGTTAGGAAGCACAAAGTAAGGCTACTTCCTGTCAGGATCTGACAAAATCTTCTTCCTTGTTTCCAGTAATAAAAATGGCTGTAATTCTTGTGCTCCCTTGCTCATTTTCCCATCCGCTCTCAGGAAGGGCTGGTAGCAACTAGCTGGTCTTCCACAGAATGAACCATTTCCTTAAAGCCACTAAGAATCTGCCCTTTTCAGCTGTTCCACATGGAGCTGCTCCTTTTGGGCTGCAGACATAACCTCAGCATGCTAAAACATTGGACATGGAAACTTGTGTGAAAGTTTAAAGCTTATGGCATGTGTAACACTGGGTTTGTTCAGCTGCTTTTTTCCCAGTTACTACTCTGACCAGTAGAAATATCCTTTCCCTCTTAGAGGAGGAAACTTTCTAGTTTGAAGCTGAACTTGATACAGAAAGACTGGAGTCAAAGTTAGTGCTCAAGGCTAGGGAAGTGCATTCAGTTTTTGCAACACTGGAGCCCACAGTGTTTCATTCTCATCTCGATTCTTCTGTCTGTGGGTTTCTGTCATCACAGCTCACTTCGTGATGTTCTGCCTGGGAGATGTGGAGACCCTTGTAGCCCATCCTGCAGAACTTGGCTTATGTGCCAGGCTGCTGTTGTGGAAGGGCTTTAGGAGAGATGACAGCTCTGGTCCTGTGCCTTTTCTGGGACCCTGGGTACCATCTTGGTCACGTTCTTCCTAAAAGAAAAACACTCTGTGCTCCTAAGGCTACTTTCACCCCTCTGCATTTGGTGAGTAAGCTTGGAGCACGTTCCACCTCTGACCATGGCCAGCACTGCACACTTCCAGTGAAGATACAAACATTCCCTAGTACTACCACTGCCTGGGCTGGAACAGGTGGCTGTATCCTTCTTGCATTTTTTGTCTTGTAAGACAAGTGCAGGAGCTCTGCTGTCCTTGGAAACTCACTTTTTCTCCATCCTTTGCTTTGCTGTTACTTGCTGCCGGTGAGTGTTCCAGGTTAATTGTGTGCTACTGTTTACAGCTACTGAATGTTTATTGTCATCACAGTGTATGTCACAGGCAGTGTAGGATCTTTACTTGACAACCTCACAGTGTTATGTTAAATCAATACCAGCTGCTAATAGTATAAAACAGCTTCTCCAAATCCTGGTTTGGTTTTTGAGGTGTCCCCCCCTCATTCATTGCACACTGCAGATCCTAGAAATACCAAGTTTACAGATGGATTTCTCTTTTACTTCATAAAAGCTTTGACTCTTGGCTATAACTGTGCATAGTGTGGCTTGTGGAAATTTTGGGTGGTGGAAGAGCAGTTCTCCTCCTGCCTTCCTCCTTGAGGTTTATCTGAAACCCGTGAAGTCCCTCAGCAGCAGTTGGATGCTTCCTGCAGTGGCCCCATGGAGCAGAGAGCTCTGCAAACACCAAGTTTGCAGAACTGCAAACTCAGCAGGGTGTTTGTCAGAAGAAAACTCACACCTCTACTTTCTGTAAAGCCTAAAATTCCTTTCCCACAGTCATCTTCCATGATGGTAAATCAACGCTCCTCTTCCCAAAACCCCTTTCTTGTAGGAAAATGTGATGTCTAGCAAACAGCCTCTTCCAACTCATGGAGAATGTATCTTAATGGTTTTTATTTATGTTCTCTGCTGATGTAGTGCTTACCACTCACTCTCTGGGCTATTTATTTGCACTAGATGTCATACACATTTTCCATGTGTTTACACTTGTGTGATACCAGTAGATGGAAACCGTGGAGGCATCAGCCAGCTGGAGCTGGGTCTTACAGCACTTGTGCGGGAACAACTCACACAGAAGTAAACTACAGTTTGAAAGTAGATAATTGGATCTTTCTCCTAGTGAGAAGTTAACTGAGAAGGCTTTTGAAATCTGAAACTCATCTGCAAACTGCTCAAGCAAAGCCCTCGAGGCAAAAACGTTTATTAGGAAAAGTTTAGCTGCTGGAATACCTCAGTGGGACGAGGCGGCAGTTTCACAGAGCGCAGCTCTGGCAGCACCTCAGTGCCAGAATGTAACCTGACTGGGAGCCAGAGTACCTGAGCTGCTTGCCTGTGCTCCTGCCACACCTTGTCAGATGCCTGGCCAAAGCCTTTGTGTGTCTGTGCTACAAACTCAGGAGCGATGGCTGTTAGTGCTTCTCTCTCATGGCCCCAAGGCAGCCCGGGCTCACTGAGAAGCCGTTCCTCAGCGGCTGGGCCTCAAAACCAGCAGCCTGCGATCTCTCTGTGAGCCCAGCCTTTTGCAGTCCCCAGTAATTCTGTGGGTGTAAGTTCTGCAGGGAAGATATCTGTTCCAACTCAGTAGTTAGTAGAAGAAAGGCTGCCATAGCTCCAGTGTTTGCTCTCCGTCACTGATAGGTAGCTGCTGAATGCTTTCATTGTCCCAAGCATGTAGCGTGCAGATGGCATAAAAAAGCACTCCATTTTCATGTATTGCATGGGTGTAACTGCTGCTGTGGATTAATTTGGTGTTGTCAGGAGTACCGTGCGTGTTCATGAGGACAACTCATGAAGTTATTCATGAGTCTTTCAGGCCACAAATCTCTTTAGAGAATGGTGGTTTTCCATCACCTCCTCTCAGTATTGTCAGTGCTGGTTTTTCTAAAGGACTGACGTCTTCAGATTTGAGAATTATCCTTGTAAAGGGCTTGCCTCAGGTCCTTAAAAAGAGCAAATAAATATGAGGTGGTTGCATAGCTGTGTGTTCCACAAGGGAAAACACACGCTTCTGGTCAGGTGGTTTTCCTTGAAACATACTCAGTAACCTTTCTCTGTTATACCTGTCTTCAGCTACCTTCACTGCTGCCAGGATATAGTCCTTACCAAAGGTAACCTGGAGAGCTGGGGCTTCAGCATTGTTGGAGGCTTTGAGGAAAGCAAAGGAAACCAGCCATTCTTCATCAAAACCATTGTGCCTGGGACTCCTGCCTTCAGGGACAGGAAACTGAAGTACGTATGAGCTGCCCTGTGGGTCTGGTGTTTGTGTTAGAAACTGATGTCAGTGTTCACCACTTTACCCTTCTAACAAGCTGAGCTAAAAGTTAAGACTTCTCATTCTTAGATACACACTTGTGTAATTCATAGAGTCTGTTACCATTTGGGTAACAACGTCCTGTATTAATGAGTGGGTTTGTGTCTCTGTAGAGGTGCAACTAAAAGGAATTAACAGTTACATTTTAAAGACTGCAAAGGTCTTAACGGAGCAGTTAGATAAAAGTAGAAAAGAGATGTCAGAGATGAATCTTGGGAGGTTCTACAGTGTAAAATCTCCTGGATTAGGAAGCAACAACAGCCCTCTTGTTCAGGAAACTTAAAACGAGCTTTGCTGGCCTGTTTGTTAGTAATTGGAGCAAGTGGAGGTGTGACCAGCAGAGCTGGAGGACCCCAACTCTTGCAGTGTTCTCTGGGAGCCAAGAGAGCTGGCTGCTCAGCAGCCTGCAAGCACAGCACTGTGAAAAAATCAGTATGAGGCTGCTTTCTTGCGGGGGGATGTAGTTTTGGTGTAGGGACCTGGGCTTTGCTCCCCTGAAAGCAGTGCGGAAGGACAGAGCTGGGCCAGACCCTCACTGGGAGGCCTGGGGTCAGCTGGGTTCCTGTTTGGGTGCCAGGACAGCAGGGTGCTTTCCCCATGAGACAAGAGGAAGGTACTGGCAGGTTACCTTCAGGTTCCAGCACCTCACACCCTCAGTGCTAAGAGTCCACCCACTCACAAGACAGCTCGTGTGCCTTGGGGGGCGTACAGCTGGCTGGGCCGAAACCTCTGTTGTACTGAGCTACAATGTGGCCACGTGCCTTGGCACTGGGAGCACTTCACTGTAGTGACTGCTAGTCAAGTAGTTGTAGGAGAAACCATAGCAGTGAACGTGTTTATAAGCATGAGTGTGTTTCTGTAACTTTTTCCCCCTGGTGACTGGCCAGCTGGTCACATCACTATGTGACATTCACTGGGGTGTCCTCCTTTTCCCCTGCCCTCTCCGACTCAGAAGTGAAAAAGCTGCTTCAACAAAGAGTTGATGATCTTGGTTTAGGGTGGGCTGGGTGACTTTGGGGCGGTGTTAACAGTAAGTCTACAAACATGTTTTCCATCTTCTGCTTAGGTGTGGAGATGAAATAGTGGCAGTAAATGGAGTGCCAGCAATAGGAATGAGCAACTCGGAACTGATCCCGATGCTGAAGGAGCAGAGGAACAAAGTCACTCTTACTGTGGTGTCCTGGCCAGGAAGCCTTGTGTGAAACCTCAAAGGGAACAGGTGCCAGTGCCAGGTATCGCCTGCCAGATGGCCGTCACAGAACTCTGAGCATGTGACAGATAAACCAAGGGAATGCCAAACTCCTGTCATTGCCATGAAGACTTTTCCTTTTTGGAGAAGACATTTCTTTATTGTGTTGAGATAATCAACAAATCTGAGTGTTGGACTTGAAGTTAATGGTTAACGTAAACCGTTGTAGCTTCCTGGGCTCGTTAAAGCTCTTTAGAGAAGGGGTGTTGCAGAGAAAGCTTTTCCTAGTGCCTCTCTACAGCTTGCCTTTGGGGTGATTTCCTCACCATAGAGCTCTGCTTCCCATTGAATGTTTGGAACAGGTTACAAGAGTCCCACCTGTTCCATTTCCCCTGCTAGTTTCATGCAGTTCTGTTACTGATCTCTGAGTGCCATTCCTGGACTTTGACATGTTTTATGTGTGCTTTTGAAAGCCACTAATAAAACTGTAAGGATGTGGACTCCTTGAAGCAGTTCCTGTAGCCCTGCCTTGATAGCCTTAGGGTACTGACACCTCCTGCCTGTGTTTATACATTGAAAATCCAGCTGAAGCACTGCTGGGTGAGTGTGGTGGAGCTGTGTTGACTTGTACGAATCACCAGGTAGGCACAGTGAATACCAATTTATGACCCTGGCGACTCCCCCCATTTATCACAGAGGGGGTTTAGATCACCCTGTCAGAGGTATCGCGACAGTGGTTCCACTGAAATACGACTTTTAAGTTGGAAGGCAAGGCTCACTCTGCATTCACTGCACATGCAAAGGATACAACACTGCCTCAAAGGCAGAGCAAACTTACCACCACCCAAAGCCAAGCACTGTATCAGTGACTCACCTCAGAGCTGCCCTGAGGTTTCTCAGCCTTTAGGAGCATCCCTGCTGCCTAGCAGGGAGAGCTCAGAGGCGGCTTGCTGAACCCTCACATTCTTGGAATGAAGCTCTTCCCTTGCGATCAGGTGACATGATGTGAATGGTATGCGTGAGACTCCCTGGATCCACAACTTAGTTCCTTGGTAAATCAGTCTTGGAAAAGCCACCTGCTATTCATATGTTAATTGCCTGATTTGTATGCCACGCTTGCATGCAGGTGCTGCTCCTGTGCATCCAGTCTCACCACATTGCTGCTCCTTTGAGGGCCTTCACAGAGCAGACTGGAAGCAGAGGAGGTCTTGGCCTGGCTAGAGCACAGGCCTTTACCTTCTTTGGAGCTTTAACATTCACCCCCTTCCTCAGCTTGGTTTCCCTGGTTTTACAGCTCAATAAAGCAACCAGCTTTTCCCACAGAGGCCTGTTGCAGAAACCTCTCCCAGGCTGCTGTCTGGTGGGCCCAGTTCAGCTTCAATTCAAATCCATTGGAGAGTTAAAATCTAGACTAAAAGGACGGAGGCCAAGGCAGGTTCATTTGACCTATGTTGCCTTGCTAAGTTCCTACCTGGAAGCTCCACCTGAAGCAATCCCCTCCTTCTTTAGAAAGCTGTTAATCAGCAGTAGAAGTGTCAGATCTTCATTAAACCAGGTTCCATGAAGGAAGCTCTTTCCTCTCATGCTGTTTCTGCTGTACCTTTTTTGGGGCCAGCTCAGATCACAAGGACCCAAGCAGTTCCTCTCCACTGTAGAGACGCTGCCTCAAACAGATGTTTAACTCCCTGTAGCAAGCTGACTGCAGGAAGTGCCTGTCCTTGCCTCAAGCAGCGCTTCCCTTAGGGCTGGGTAACAGCCATGAGGAGTACAGCAGAGCAGCGCTGGCCCTTGCTAGATGGCTCTGTTTGTGGACAGAATTACTTCACTTCCCTTGTCCTTAGTTTAAGGCAGGCTGGAGCAGGACCTGTTACCAGCCTGGAGTACTGAAACAGCTCCGGCTCCAGGTGCCACAGCTCTTCCCTGACACACAGTGTGGCCTCATCCTTTGGCTGGTAAATGTGGCAGTGAAGTCCGGCAGCAGAAATGCTGCGTGGCTGGCTGGGCTCTGGGCCCCCCCTTTTCCTGCTGTTCCTAGTGAATGCTGAGGGCAAAATCACACCCAGATCAGAAAGGTCCCTCTGGAAAAGCAGTTGCTCACCCTCTGACACAAAGCAACAGAAAAAGTGGATTTTGTCCCCCTGCCTTCACTGTGCAGAACAGTCAATAGTGACATTGGCAGAGAGATTCCTACTGAGTAGTGCCAAATGTCACTTCCATCAAGCACAGGAGAAAAATGTCATGGCAGCTGGTGGTCAGGCAGCTGAAGTGGAGGTAATGCTGCAGAAGGCAGCATGATTTTTATTATTATCCATCTCATTTCAAGGTGCCTTCAATTACACCAAAGTGTCCTAGTAATTTAAAGATCAGCTTGTTAATATATATTGAATTTGGTTTGATGCTTTTATAAATTATTGTTGCATTACCAAACAACATGTATTAGGGTTGGGTTTTTTGTGTGTTTTTTGTTTAATTTTTCTTCCCCTGGGGATCAGCTGACACCCCTGGAGCAGGTCACCTCGACAACAGCCACTTCTCAAGGAACTGACGTCAGGAGGCAGGAAATAGTGGAATAGTCTTCCACTTCTCCCAGGAAGAGAGATGGGCTATCCTGAAATAAGCCACAGCTGGGACTGGAAGAAACATGAATCCCTCCCCCGGCACCCTGCTCCTGCCCACAGGGCTCAGGACTGACAGGCCATCACTAACATGGTGGTTGATGAGGCTTAACTTCCTGATTCAGCCTGCTGCACAGCCCAGCAACGAGGTGGCAGTGCTGGGGCTGCTGCTGCTGTTGCCCCCAGAGAAGGCAGGGCTGGGATGGGGGCTGGATTAGCTTCTGTTGGGATTTCTCTCCTGCAATGCAGGCAGCACAGCCCATCCCTGCCTGGAATGGCAGCAGCACCTGCTCTGGGAGAAGGATGTGGTTGCTATTAATGATGAGCTGCACAACTGCAATGACCTTAGAGCCTCTCCTGAAAGCTGTACCTCTTTCCTCCTGCCAGGAGCCATGTGCCCTGCCAGAGGCTCTCCCTCCACCTTTTGCCTTCCCTCATCAGCTGCCTGGCACTGGCCTAACAGCTTGGGCCAGCGCTCAGCACTGGCTGTTATGCTCACCTGCGGCACCCGGGGTGTTACCATGCACTCAGTGACACTCAGGCCCCTTCCTTGGCCTGGCACACACACTGGTACTACCAGCCTGAGACCTGGCCTCAGAGCTAAGGGTCACCACTTCCCCAGGGACCGCCACCCACCACGAGATCTGCGGTACTTACCTGACGCAAGTAAAGGTATTTCCAAAGGTATTTCCACCTTTAGACCTCCAATACATGAGAGGCAAACCTTTCACCTCTTATTTGACTAAAATAAAGCCATTTCAAACTATTTCCCTTAAATTCACAGCTGTTCCTGGCAGCATAAGCCTAGCCCACCAGTGAAGGACTTGGGCTCATCTGTAAAAACATTAAAAAATTCAAGAGGAAGGTGCTGCATACAGGATTCTCCACCAGCAATCAGTGAGGAGGGTGGCAGCTGCCACATGATCACAATTCCTTACAGGCTGAGTAGCTTCTGTCACCTCTCCACAAACCAAGCAAGAGCCTGGGGCAGTGGATGTAGGACAGCTCTGCCTCCCGTGGGGAGGAACCCCCATACACCTTGGCACACAAAAGCAGCAGTGGCACTGACAGAGCCAAACCCCAGACTTGCCTTGTTAGCATTTTCCCCCCAGGAGCAGCTCGACTGGCTGGGGGGGTACTGCCTGGCCTTTCCTTTGGGCCCCACGGCATGGCTGAGGTCATCTTCCAGGGGAGAAAACGGACCCAAGTTCCTAATGACAGGATACAGGCTCCTTCCAGAGGCACAGCCAGGGGTGCTGGGCCCCTCACCCACTGCCCCCTCCCAGGCCAGGCACATCCATCACCGCTGCAGCCATGTCTGTCTCCAGGCAGCATGCAGATAAAAGCAAGTTCCTGACAGCTGTCAGGTGACTGCAGCCAGACTGCCCCCAACTGCCCTGAGTCCAGGGAAGTGTGCCAGGACCTTTCCCCTCCATCCCCCTGCTCGATGCCAGGACTCCTGCAGCTCACCTCTCCTGCCCAGGGATGCTGTAATTCCCAAACTGTGGTGCTCTCCCAGCAGTCTGGCGTGGCTGCAGAGGGAGCAATGTGCTGAAACCCAATTCCAGGCTCTGCAGAAACCCCCCAACTCTTTTCTTCTCCCCCGAGTTTTGCAGTTCCTGGGTCAGGGAATGCACTGGCACAGCACCAAAGTTGTTACCGTGGCACTCGGCTGGCTCAGGCCTCTGAGGCTGTAAGCTCCATGTGACACTCAGACTTGCAAGATGACAAAAAGCTAACATTTCAGAACCACGCTATTTAAGGGCAAAGATTAAGACAGTTCTAAATAAGCAAAAGTAGTGCATGATACCTAAAAACTATTTCAATACAATTAGTTAAAAACCACTCAAAGAGAAGATCATGCTCTCACTTCAGTTCTTCCACTCGCATCCCATTTGGAGGTGTAGAACTACTTTTCATAATGAATTAAACACAAGGAAGGTTCAAGTCTGCACACACTGTGCAAACACACACGACAGCTGCTCAGAGCCATCAGGATCTCCTGACCTATCAGTAAAAGCAGCTTCTCCTCACATGCTGGCCACAGAGAAATCAGAAGACATAGTTGTAGCTATAAAGAAATTTATTTGGGAATGAGACTTTTCACTACTAGAAGCCAGGCTCTAAGCTGGCTCTCAGGATCTAAATCACACTCTTCTTTGGACAATAAATTTCAAGTCGCACTTACTGTCCTATTTTCCAAAAAAGGAATGATGATGACAAAAAAAATAACCAAAACCTATTCCCTAAACGCGTTAGTTTCAGCTGAAGCCATCTTCCATCAGAAACCATAGGATCTGATACGACAGAGTTCTCCCTAAGGATGCTATGAGTAGCTGGGTGCTCTGGGTACTAGGTACTGCTGTATTTTGTCTCGTATCAAAAAAAACCCCAACAAAAAGACGTTTAACTGCATGTGCAGCCTCAGCTCCCAAACCACCGCCACACGCTCCGCTGCTCGCCCAGAGTCAGCCTCTCTTCCCGTGGGAAAAAAAGAATAAAATCAACCTCCTGCAACAGAACATCATCGATGGCACGCCGGTTCCAAAGGAGCCAGTTCCTCCTGTGGGCTGATGGCTGGCCTGGGTTACTCCTTGGCATCCTGCTCCTCTCCCTCCTGGGCACCATCTTCGCTGGTCTCCTTCTCCTCTTTGCTGCGCTTGTTCTTTTTGTGCTTGTGACGCCGATGGCTCTCCCCCTCCTCGCTCTCATGCTGCTTGCTGTGGTGGGGAAGAAAGGGAAGAAGAAAATTAAATCAGAACCCCTATCTGGCACAGAAGGGACCCAAACCCGCCTCTGCGGCACACGTGGGGCCAGAGCACTTCAATCCAGAGTGAGCAGGAGACAGAGCGGAAGCACTGGGGGCATTGTGGTGCCTCTGGAAGGTTCTGGCTGTGTTTGGCTGATCCACCGGCAGGTTACACAAAGTGCTGCAGGGGGGTTGCTGTATACCACTTGCTGTGTCAGCACAGCCCGGGCAGGCGCTGTCAGCATCATTTTATAAGCGACATCTGTATCCTTCTCACTCCTAAGGGAGCTCTGACAAGTCTGACACATCTCAAGCTTCAATGGGAAACACTGAGGCTGCTGAGAAGGACAAGTCCAAAATCTGAAGAGGTGTTTGCAACTTTCAGTCCTCTGAACATCTCAGGGAAATCCCTGTACTAGATGCAAAAAAGGGATCCATATAGCTTCCTATTGGAGACAGATTATTCTGTTTCTACTTCTGCTTACTCATAAATGACCTGGCACCTCACTGGCTGTGTGCTGTGAAAGCCCTCTGCCACCTCACCCAGGACTGCTAGGTAGCTGCAGATGTCTCTATGGGATTGCTGTGAGGTGGGAGAAGCCCTGGCTGTGCTGGGCATGCCTCAGCCCCCAGAGCTCAGGACCAGCTGCTGTCTCCCATCAGGGAAAGTGGAAAAGTGGGACCTCTGGTTTCACCCACTGCAGTTCTTCCCCCTCTTAGGGGGAAATTTTCTCCTACCATTATTTCTCCTCATTGGTTGAAAACCAACTGAGGCCTCTAGAGCTCCCTGTCGTGTGAAGGTGGTGGGATTGAAATGGGAGTGCAGGAAGAAACAGATTCAATTTATCACAGGCAGACATACAGTCACAGAGAAGAGACACAGAGCTCAGCAAGTGGGGACAGCCAAGTGCAGGGACAAATCCTAACACCTATCTGGCTGGAAAGCACCTGGCTTCCAGTCATTGTCTCAGTTATTTAACAAAGGGTTTCACAGTCATTACAAGGGAGTGGGATGAGGGAGCA
>VZTU01005917.1:64678-86141 GCA_013400835.1 Zapornia atra | reverse complement strand
AAAAAAAAAAAAAAAAGACTACCACCTCTCCTCAACACATTTTCAGCCACTGTGGACATCCACGTGGCAGTGTGTGCTTCAGCAGCAGGACTCATTTCCTTCAGACTGGTCAGCTTGCAGCAAACTAGAAACAGAGTCCAAGGAAACCCTTTCATCTCCCTTACACCGGTACAAATCTCCAGTCACCTCGGGCAGGGACTCCCATAGTGGCTTTAAACAAAAAGTATTCCTCCATTATGCTACCCACCCTACTCAGAGCAATGCAGACAGCATCCATGGGCAGTTTCAGGAGCAGGAGAAGAGTCACCTCTTTCCCCTTGTGCAGAAGCCCAGCTCTGTAAATTGAGCTCCTGAGCAGATTCTGACATGGGTTTGGTGAATTCCATCCCGTTCATGCAGTCAGATACCTAACACCTGGTCTCAGTCCTGAGGAGAGGAAGCTGAGAAATAACCCCTAAAGCTATCGGGTTGTTAGTCTGGTTAACAGCTCAGCTTCCATTTGGTTTGTACTCAGCTCTGATTATGGTCCTGGCCTTTCTTCCATCACATCCCTTCCAACCCTTCAGCAATTGGTCCTTTCTTGGAAACTTCTTTGTATCCTTCAAGTTGAGAACAATCTTACACCTCCAGTCACTATGCAGGAACTTTTCCGATAGGAATTTCAGAATAAAGCATAACTGCCTACAGAGCTGACATGCTTCATCTAAAGGAAGTAAGCAAGCATGGAAACGCCTGAGCAGGTCTGCTCAAGCCACTGCCAGGACACAAACTGGCCCAGCAGCGAGTGCTGCCTCAGACCAGAGGCCAGACCTGGTAGGAGAATGCTCACAGAGGTGCAGCATCTGTGGCAAACACATTTTCTCCAGAAAAGCCGGAAATCGAAGACATCCTGCTCTGCTGCACCTCTGTCCCGACCATCACCAGTCTCACCAACCTCACCACCAGAACCACTTGGCACAGAGGTCTGATCACGCAGTGTTCAGCCTCCTGCTCCCAGAGAAGTTCCAGGTTACAGGCTGAAGAGAGTTCTCTGTGTAGAACACAGAACCCTGAAAGCTGATGCTTCTCTTACAGTTTTGCATTTTATTTTCTCAGCAGTGGGAGCTACACTATCCTGCTGGGACGCTGAGCAGAGGTTAAACCCTCCTTTTTTCAATCAGGCAACAATTCAGCATCCCACCAGCTGCTGTAACAAGCCCTTAAAAACGCCAAGGACTTCTCTGTCTCCTACAGACAGTTCTGCCTCCTGCTCAAGTACATGTCCGAGCACGCTTCCTCTGCCTGGGCATCACATCTCAGGACGCCAGCAGGTCATGGGAAGCCCGCATGACCCACAGTGACAGTTCCCTCTGAGAATATCAACCCAAGGTCTGTTCCCACCCACAGCCCAGTTTGACCCCAGGCAGCTCTTACCGTCTTGATGACTTATGCTTGCTGGTCTCCTCCTTGTCCCTGTGCCTGCGCTCTCGGTGTCGGTCCTCCCGCTCCCGGCTGCGATCTCGACTCCGGCGGTAGTCGCGCTCGAAGTCGTAGCTGCGCTCTCGGCTGTAGTAGCGGTATCGTTCATCATCGCTTCAGAAGAGGAAGGAGAAGTGAGGCAGAGGAACACACCATGCATGGACCTGAGAGTTGGGAGCTGTGTCTACTGGACTGCAGAACCCAACCCTCGTCAACATCTGCCACCTCTTAGTCTACCTACAGGCTGAGGCATTCAAAGTGCTCCTACAAACATCGGTGCTAACTGAATCCAAGCTGCAAATCAATCCAGTTTCTAACCACAGTGAAGTAACTTTGGCCACCTTATTCAACACCAACAGGAACATGCTCCTCTCATCACTCAGCCTCCCTCAGCACAGGGCTGTACCCCACAACACTTCTGTCCCAAATAACCTGATCCTGCTGCGTGCGCTAGGCTAAGGGACTGTTTTCTTTCCCATGACTTCTAAAACTCAAATTACGAGTGGAGCTGACGTGGTCCTTCTGCCTACACCTCACCAGCCACTTGAGGTACCTCATTCAATCCACACACAGGACTGGGCATGATGTACCCCAAATTCAGGTACACCCCATGCTCCCACAGTCCCTACTCAACTTCGAAAGCCAAAATCTAAAGGAGCATTCTGGAGGACTCCACTGCAGCAGCCACGTGCCCTGTTTTGGGAAGCATGACCTCAGAGGTCAGAGAAAGCACCCAGAAATGCTAACCACGTGCTTGGGGTGCTGATCACAGGACCTGACTGCAGCATCAATCTGGCCAGGAACTGTGGGAGCCTGAGCTCTTCAAACTACAGCAAGTGTGTCTTCTGTTCTGTACCTCCCTTTTCCACCCACAGCACCCAGGAGCTCCTTATAGAGGGGAAAAAAAAGGGAGGATGGGAGAGAGAGATGTTAGAAGAACATTGCTCAGCCCCTGGGCCAGGAAGTTCCCTGGCAGACAGCACCCCACTGCCAGGGTGTGCATTCTGAGCGTGATTTGAATGACTATTGGGATTTCTGAGCTGGAAGACAGCAAAATACTGATGCTGCCTGCAACAAAACAAAACAAAACAAAATTACCAAAGTCACAGGTTTAGGGTGTCTTTGGAGCCTGGCCTTCACTTTAGCTCTCCAGATCACCCCTGGGAGGCTGGAAGCCTCTTTTCCCAGGTGCTCTCACCGCAGGTCCCACCTGGGCGGTCTCCAGCATGGGTAAGGATTTCCATTTCACGGCTGACTCCTTGCCATGAAAGCCTCCACAGGAGAGCTGAGCCATGCAGGGTGGCTTTGCCTTTGATCTGTCAGTTGCATTTAGAAGACAAGAAGCAGCAGCTTCTCCCTCCAAGGTTTCACACTGAGCTGTGAAGTACTTACTTCACAGAGGGGCTATTTCATTTACTGGCCTCCTGTTACAGGTGGGAGAGCAAGTGTAACTGGTTCTGCTGGATTTAAATGAAAAAACAGACACAGAGAGAATCAGCCAGTGACAGGCTCCTCCTCTGTCCTCTAGTTATTGATCCAAATTGTCTCTCCCTCAGACATTTCAGAAAATCACCCCGTGCCTAAACACCTCCTGGTGCTCCAGGGCAGGGCCAGAGCTCCCCACTGGGCAGCAGTGAGTGGAGCCACGGAGGGAGAGCACTCACTTGTTGTATTCACTAGTGGTCGGAGTGCGGTCTCTGTCTCTCTCCCGTTCCCTTTCCCGCTCGCGCTCCCTCTCCCGCTCACGCCTTGAGCCTGAGTACTCCCAATGGCTGCTGCTGGAACTGCTCGTGCCTTTGTCCACCGTGGTCACCCAGGGAGTGTGGGATGTGGAGATGGGCGGGTAGCTGATGAAACCTGAATCTGCAGCAAGAGAGCAGAACCCTTGTTCATCAGAAGCATTAACAGAGTCCTCTGCCCCTCCCTTCCCATCAATACACTCTGGAGGTACATCTCAATCCAAGAAGACAGGGTCCCAGCTCCCTCCTGTCCTCACTCTCCACTGTTGTGTCCAGCAGCTTGCCAAGAACACGCACAGACGATGTACCCAGGGCCAGATACTTACAGACATCACTGCAAAGTCCACCCCCTGCCACTCCCGCCCTGTGCCCCATCCCATCCCATCCCCTTTCACAGCCCATTCCTGCAAGGGCATGGCTGCTAAGGAAGGATGCAGCCAGAGCCAGCGGCACTTCCCCATCCAGACGCTGGCCTGCTCAGCCAGACCAGCGAGGTCACATCCCCACATGCCACCAGCTGCTGAAAAGCTGCATGCACTGGAGGCTCCTTTTTCTCAGGATGGCCTCACGCCGCAGCGCTGCCTGCGACCCTGCCTGTTCAGCGCGGCAAGTAGATGCCACTTCACGTGCTGGTCACTAAGGAAATGGAGAAGATGTGGGCATTGCTGGCAGGGCTGCAACAGGGAAGGAAGTCTGCCAAAATTCTGGCACTGCCTTTTCCATTGCAAAACAGGAGACAGATGCGGGACCCCGCAGGCAAAGTGGAGCATAAAGTGGGGGAGTAGGGCATTCAAAAGCTCAGGGAGATGTGGAGACGAATGTGAGCAAGCACGTGTGCAAATGAGCACAAGAACTGGTGGCTGAGACACTCCAGGAAGCTTCGCTGTTGCTGAGCACCTGCACTGAAGCCAGTGACCCAAGGCTCAGCACCCAACTACTAAACTGCCTTCGCTGCTGCCCCAAAACACTCAGCCATCCCAACGCTTTTTGGTATCATCGAATTCAGCATGTGTGTCTTGTCAGGGACAGTCTGGGCACAAGAAAGACCCTACAGTTGAGGCCAGCATGATGCCAACTAGCTTAGGAGGAGCCTGACCCACCAAATACCTGAGAACAGAGAAACAACAGTTTGTTTGCTATTGTCAGTGCTCACCTGCAGAGTTGTAGCCAAAGGGAGGAGGCTGCCTGTTGTTGTAGCTGGCTGGCTGGCTTTGGAGAGAGATAGAGGAGAAAGGACGCAAGTTATTAATGCCAGTGACCCTCTGCACACATGTCTGTGCTGAGTTCAGCCCATTTTCCCTGAAGGTCTGTGGAAAATCCTTGTGGGCAACGCAGGGTTCCCATAGATTTCCTTCACTGTGCATCAGGAGGTGCCAGATGCACATGGGGCGGCTGCTTTGCCGCCGCTTTCGCAGGCTGCTGTAACTCCAGGCCTTGCCCTGCTCTACCTCTCCCTTCCGTGCATCAGGCAGGCTTCCCAGGACGTGACCGGTGCTTACAACATACCCAGAGAATCCTTAGAGAAAACATTTGGAGAAAAGTAACATGCTATCCACTACTCTGCACCAGACCCACACACACGCCATGGCTTTATGGGCTCCCTCCTGTGTCCTGAGCATGACAAACACAGAGGATTCCCTATGGATTCTGCTCTCACTTCTCACCTCAATCCATGACCAAACTAAGAATCATCAGCACGGATTTCAGACCTATCCTCCACCCTCCCTAGCTGCACAGGAGCTGTACCCATGGCTCAGCCCAGGTGTGGACTTACCCATCCAAGGTTGGAATGAGGAGAGCTGGTGGTGGTGCCAGGGGAGGCGGGAACAACCCTAGACACAGAAGCACAAGATCTCACAGCCTGCCATGAGGGAACACGATTGCATTGCTCTTAGCAGCTAAAGCTGTTCAAGTATCTCTTCACTCTACACAAGGCCCTGTTTCAAATGGAGTCATTTTCTTTCAGGGTTGTACCTCCTACCAAAATTAAATCCCTATAGCTGTATTAGTATGGAAAGGAAAACAAAAGGAAGAGCTACCTTCTGTTTTGGCTTATTCATCATAAGTATAAGATGCACTAAGGAGTAAACATTAACCCTTTATGGAAATGTCTGGTTCTTGGCATGCCAACACATTGCAACCATGGCAAAGATTTTATTGCTCCATTGGTCATCACAAATAACTTTGTCTTCTACAACGTACAGAACACAAGAGTCACCTAATTTTGCTAAGTTTTAAAGAAAGCCAATTTTCTGAGCACATACACTTTTAAAGATCAGTCAGGAGCAAACACAGCACCAATGATGCAGAGAGAGTTGTCTGAAAGGTCTGCTGCTTTAAAAAAGGGCCCAGTGTCAAACACGTGAAGAGTTATCACACAACAATCACAAGGCAGGATCTTCAGAGAGCAGAGTTAAGTAGAAGTTCGTGAAGGCCACTTCCAGCAGTGCCATAAGCCTGGGAAGCCAAAGTACTCACCCTGAAAGACAGGACTTTTGGGTTGAACACAGAAGCAGATGACTGTTCTTATGGGCAATGCTTAAACTTGTATCCGTTAACTACAAGCCATCATCACTTCTACTGGCAGTTCCCAATGCTGAGGAGAATGGCCTGATGTTGCATAAAATTCCTGTTTGTCATTAAACAACAAAGAGGAGCGAAGGACTGATACAAAGGACAAGAGTCCTGACTAACTGGTCATTTGCATCGGAGCTCCACGTTCCTTTTCCAGTCAGTGGAGACTGAGCCAGCACAGGCAAAGTAACACCGGGACAACTCCTCACCTACACTGGGTCTGAAGAACCCTTCCTAGGAGAGTCCCACTGCAAAATGAGGAAGCATGAGGTCTCCAGCTCAGCAGCACAGACCTATGCTGCAAGCTTGGGGGACATATCTCATGCCTAGGTGCTTTTTTCCTTCCTCCTTTTCCTCTGATCTTCCAATAAAATGTGATGCCCAGGGCATTTCAACCACACCTGCTCACCAAGTGCAAGGACTTCGAAGTACTGCTGTTCTATGCACCTAATTAATGGTGGTGGGTCACCTTTATTACCCTAATCAGCAGGCATTCTCCTTCATCTCCCTTCCAACCCAGTTACCTGAGGCAGAAATTCTTCACAAGACTGCTTGATCACTTTGTCCATCCCGCTCCTCCCAAACAACTTTAAAGATACTCCACCAGCAACTGGGCGCTGCCAGGTCTACAGTCAAGACCAGTTTGCATCCAGTTTCTCTACTATATATTTCTTCTAAATCCAAGCTTACTATAAGCCAGTTCCTTCTAGTACAACAACGAAAACCAGTCCTGCAATATTACTGTGTGTTGAGAGGAGTATGAAAAGTGACATTTCTGCAAGCCTGGGAATTGTCTCCATCTGAGGGACACCCCAGCTAGTGCAGGTTTCCCATATTTCCACTTGGGAAGCCCAGGGCAGACCACAACTACAAAAGCATGGGCACAGAAGCTGCAAATCAAGTCCAACGTGCCTGATACACAGTGAGGACAAGAACACTGAGCCCAAAGTGCTCTGGGTGTAGACCTTTTACTGGTATCTGAATCGAGCACACAGCATGACACAATGGCAGTGGCCCAACTGCTCATACGCAGTCACCATCAGGTCGGGGTTTTCAGATGTACAGTGTGCGGTCAGAACTGGCCTGCTACACAAACAGCCTGCTACACAAACAGCCAAACGCAGCTTCCCAGCTCGGCAAAACTTCCAGTGGAAAAATGACAGCTGGAGGAAGCTCAGTTTTACAGTAGCTCTGAACTAGTGGGATTCTTAAGTGCACAAGCTTGGCTGTCACAGTTCTTTCTTAGCGGTCGCCATCCCTGCTGCACACCAGGGAGCAGAGGCTTCTGACAGAAGCAGTGTCTGTTCTGCTCCCTCTTCTCCATCCCGTTCCTACACAAAGCACCGATTCCTCACTGAGGCTTTTGCTGTGCAAACACCACAGCAAGAACCAAACTCTTTCCAATCTAAGTGGCTTCTGCCATCTGCAGTCCTCCATTTCACTCGGTCTCCAGAGACACAAGAAGGCAGCGTTAAGCAGCTCTATAGATGTGAATTTAGGTTCAAAATAGAAAATAAGGAGCTAGAGTTCAATGCTGCATTGGAGTTTGTGAGGCTTAAATGAAATAATTGTGCTCTAAAACGGGTCTTGGTGTCACCCTCTCCTGTGCCGCTCAAGCCAAGCGCTCAGGTAGGGCCACCTGCAAGTTCACAACCTCTGCATTAGTAAGAGTAAGTTGACACCTACCTGGAATAGGACCGGGTGGTGGCAGACCTATGGAAATAAATAAAGAAGTGAGGACAACAGGCAAGGCACACCATCTCTGTACTTGAAGCTAAATCTAAAGGCAGGCTTTGGAATCAGTTTCACACATTCGAGCAAACTGACCAGCAGAAAAATGGTGCCACTGAGCAGTAACCAGCTTAGAAACAGTATTGTTTTCCCAGCCAATGATCTCTTTACCTTTATAGCTCTGAATGTTGTTGCTCTCTCAGCCTGGAGAATTCCTTTTCCAAGCATCAACGCACAAACAATTGATTTGGCCTTCAGAACAACTGAAGGAGCTGGAGAGAACCTGCTGCAGGCACCAGCCTGTCCTTTCGTTTGTTCATTGTGGTATTTTTTTAAAACTTAAAAAGGTCAATGATAACTGCACTGTGGAATCAGACACTCTGATCAACATCCAAAAGGACAAGTGAACAATATTTATCGTGATTTTGCCGATCATTTTAATGAAAGGCAGGAGGAAAAACCACACCATGGTCAGCCAGTGAGCGCTGCAGTAATCAACTTCCTCACATTAAAAGCCCTGACTGTATTTTTTTATTCTGTATCTTCTCCATCTGGGGCCAGTGTAAAATAGGAGTTACTGCATGACGTGCTCCCAGTGAGTTCTCAGAGGTCTGGCTGCTGGTCACAGGACCAGGGAGAGCTTGGAGCATGGGCTTCGCTCCCCCTCGATGCACTAACGCAGGCAGAAGCTCCAGGGGCACAGACGTGACTTGGACTGTAGCAGAAGATGAGCAAACTTTGTAGGAAGCAAAGACAGAAAACTGCATCTCAGGTCATGGTCAGTATGCCTGTGAACTCGCAGAGAAAAGGTTACGTCCAAAACGACCCTGTGCCCCTTGGAAAACGCTGCATGAGTACTGGTATTTGGACGTTTCAGTTGGGAAGTTCTTTCTTCTCTCCACCAGCGCTCAGAAAGAGGTATCACTGGCTTCCATACTGCAGATAGATGCATTAAGCAGCTTTGTGGAAGCTGAGCTATTCTATGAGCAGCAGAGACAGCTAAATGTTCTGTAATGTGGTACTCAGGATGATAAAAGGAGGAAAAAAAAATCTGGCATTTTACCTCTGCTATCTCAACAGGTTTCAGCACTCAGCCTGGAGCTGCGGGGACAGAGGATATCCCTGCAGACACAGGGCTTCTCTCCACACATCTTCAAGTGCCAAGTGCTCTCAGCAGCACACAAACCTGTCTGGTTATTGTTAAGTGCACACACACTTGCCAGCGCTGAGGACTGACCACACCGAATGGGCTATAAACCCAGGGTAAAGGCCTCCTTTCTACTATTTACATTTTGCCTTTAAAATGAAGCCCTGCACTAATGTCTGCACAGGACACTAAGCTCTTCTAGGGGCAGCAAGAATCATCCTCCAGTGGCAGCTGGTACAGTCAGAGGCACAGAAACAAACCCAGAAAGACACAAATCTTGGTATTTGAAGGCGTAAACCAACCAAGAACCGACCCAGACTAGGAGGAAAGCTGTCAGTCAGAGCTGCTGTTGCAGAATTGCCACATCCAGCATCACCTTTCACACCTTTGGAATCAGTCGTAGCCAGACAGGATCCTGATCGGTTACCAGATTGCCTGACTGCCCCATAGCATTTAACAATTAAACCTTCCGCTTGCTCCAAGCCTGGAACGTCCTACCAGCTGAGAGACTGCCCTGTGTTGCTGTGTGAACACATACCTGGAGGATGCAGGGGAGGTGGAACAGAAGTAACTGGTGGAGGAGGGTGGAGGAAGTGTGGTGGAGGTGGCCCAGCGAGCGGGGGAGGCGGTGGGCCTGCTGGTGGTGCAAACGGCTGTTGCTGAGGTGGCTGTTGGGGCTGTGATGGCTGCTGGGGCTGCTGGGGGGGTTGTGGCTTACTTCCGTGGTCTCCAAGGACCTTAGAAGGCAAAGGAATGAGAAGAGAGCATTTTAATCTCTTTGCTCCTGCAAGTGAGGACCTCAGGGCGCTGGCATCAAGGGAGAGTATCATCGAAACAGGCAGCACTTGGATACAGGCTGGGCTATACCCAGGGAGCAACAGCTTTTGGGGAGGAAGGAAGGTTCAAAGTAATCAACATGCTTAGCAAAGTATCTTCTATGCAGGACAGCCACCAGACTAGATTCCAGCTGGATGCACAACCACACGAGTCAGTTGACATTTCAGTGTTAGGAACAGCTTTTGGTCATGAGAACTGCCACCAATACAGGCTTCAGATTCAAAGCTGCTGTATTCCAGGGTGACACAGTACTGCTTCCTTTTTTTGGTTTGTTTTTAAATTTATCTTTCCCAAGGGCACCGAGAGGCCAAATTCTGCTCTAGACTGTGCCCACACAGGTCAAAGGAAGACTGGATTCACATCTGGCAGACAAAAGCAGGTCACATTGCTGCTATTGCTGAAGGAACAATCCATATGCACAGATAGCAGGTGAACGACCTGGAAATACAGGTATCAATGCTTGCAAGTGCGAGGAACCATCACCATTTCTCACCAAATTATTTCTCTTACACAAACTCCTTTTTTCTGGGTGACTGCTGGCAAAATCGACATCTGAGAAGTGATGAGAAAAGGAACTTGGGCCTCACCATTCAGATGGGAAGGCCAGTCTTTAAAGGACAATCCCCAACTCCTAGCAAGACAAAGCTCTGAACACTGAAGTTATTCCACTCTACAGGAAGGAAGGATGTCTGCACAGACCTTGATAGGGCTGATACTATGGTAGACAGAGACAGTGACATGGGAGGTCAGGAATGCACAGACATTTGCTCAGGGATTGCTACAAGCACAATAAATCCAGAAATTTGTCAAGATGGTGCAAAATATTTACCTGAATGGGGTTTTCCTCAGAGGCATGTTTATCACGACGTCTTCCTTCCACTCTCCTAATCGTGCCTGCCTGGCCACCGATCACATCAATTGTCCCACCCAGCTTCCTGGTACAAAGCAGATGCATCTTTTTAGGCTCAAAGTGGTTAGAAAGAGCAGTTTTCCCAACTATTAGACAGACTCCTCTCACATATTCCTTTCCACTGGTAAAAAAAATCTCTAGAGGAAGCACTCCAATCGGACGAGAGGTGAAGAAGTCCTTTTCCTCTTTGGAGGAATTTAAGAATCCCTCACTCTATATTCATGTAACAATTGGTTTGTGTAAGTGTGGCTGCAGACACGTTTTCCTGAGCTTCTCCAAGACTGCAGAATTTTCTGTCTCAGTAGGAAATCTAGACAAAGCAGACACACAAATGCTGGCTAGTTGGCAAGATAAGTTTTCTCACTGAATCTGCTCCATTTGAGGAAAAAAACCCCAAAACTCAAATGAGTGATTGCTAAGCCCATGGCTTTGATGCTGCTGCAGATACATGTTCTGGTCCTGACCAAAAGGTCTACGGCAGGAACAGAATCTTGGGTCAGGGCTTTCAAAACCAGAGCAGAAGTTAAACCAGACAAAAATACAACAGTCACAATAGCACCAGCTTGTTCTGCAGTGGTGTATTGTTTTTAAAAATCTCATGAGATACACGTAATGGCTGGAAACAAACCTGATTTGGTGGCACTATGAAGGGGAACAGAAAGGCCACCACAGTGCTTAAATGCTAATAGACCAAGTAGAGCTTTAAGGGTTATACTTGAAGCATACAGCTGGTTCTCTTCTCAAAGTGGAAGGTTGGAATGCGAGACTGATTTCTGCAAGACAGGTGTGCAAAAGCTGTAATGCGAATAAAGCAATAGAAGCACCCAGATCCCAAAGCTTGGGCTCTTCTGGTTTTACATAGCTTTGTTCTTCTGAAGCTTTTGATAAAAAACTATCAAACCTCACAGGGTCAAAGTGGTTTTCCCAGCAGAGGTGCCAGACAAAACTGTATTGCTTTGTCCAGCCTCTCCCATTGAAGAAAAAAACTAATTAGTGTTCATCAAGCAGCATAGTGTACGGGTTCAGAAACCAATAGCTCCTCTTATCAGCTGCCAACCATGTCATCCACTTAAGGAGGCAAAGATTAACATCGTGGGATTAAGAATAAGCCAAGTAAGCACAAGCAGCCTCAGCCCTCAAAGATGGGGTATTTGCCTTTTTCTTTCTGCTCAAAGAGACATGTCCCTTCAGCTAGGATACAGGTTTCCCTCCCTGTGCAGCACTACGGTGAGGGGATCACCAAGGAGAGACAAGTGGGCAGGTAGGGGCTGCACAACCCTTGGAGAGTGCTGCTGAAGACAGCAGTTAACGAGTGACCTTGCTGTGAAATTAAAACCTTTCTCTGTTCCAGGTTGACTAGATCCAGATGTGGCCCAGGTGGAGCCCAGATACCCCTGTGAAGAAAACATTACACCCAGGCTTCATGTCTGCATCATCTCTTACCTATTTGGAGGAGGCCCAGCCTTCATGCGTCCTCCCACCAGAGCCAGGAAGTCTGTTTTGAACTCTGTTTTGATGATGTTGTTTTCCACTTCTTTTTCAGCATTTCCTGTTCTTCCTTGCTGAACCTATGGAAGACAGTATATAACTCACAGGTTTAATGCCTTTACGTTCAAGCAAACATAACAACAGAAGTTAACCCCCAGCAAAGGAAAAGGGCTCCCCTGAGGAGCAACCCCAGGGCTTCTGCAAACAAGCAGCCTATCCTTCAGTCCAGGGAGTGGATGTTTCTGTAGACCAGCTGGCAATTGCAGCCTCAGCCTGCTGCCCACTGTCTTCCGTTACAGGTCCATGAGTTTAACAATCTCCTACTCTTTTTCATGTAGACCTCAAGTCAAAGCTGGAGACAGTAACACCTGCTGTATTCAGTCTGATTAGCAGCTGTTGGCCATCTGATGGACTTCTGCAAAGGCTGACAACCAAAGCAGACTCAGCAACACAAAGGCAGGCACACGACTGCAACAAGCAAAGACCCAGATGCCCAATTCCCATCTCTACACCTCTCACATCCACAGGACCTTCCAATTTATAGCTGGGCAGCCTCAAAGTCAACTGCAAATCCACTCAATTCTTGCTACTGCAGTGGTTCCAACCTGCCAGGGGGTTGGAACTGTCCATTCCATAGAGAAATGACTTCTAGCCCAGACATTTGATCTTTCAAGACACATTTTTATATTTCTCATCACCAGAATGAACACAGAACAGTCAGGTATTAAGGTACCTCCTGCACTAACACCCTCATCTCTCCAATTACAAAAACAAGTCCCAGTTTTATTGCAGCCATTTGCAGGAGTAACACGTCACCTACCGTGATCTTATTTTCAGTGCTGATGGGAGGAGCAGGATCCAGCCCAAGCTGAAGCCGTCGCTGCTTTTCACAATATGCTTTCCACGTTTCTTCATTGAATCCATAATTGAAATAATCAGAAAGATCAGCACCTGACAAAGGGAGAAGTTACCATAGGGGCTCTACCAGACCTGCATTCTCAAGCTGTCTTTTAACTACTTAAATGAAGAGTTAAGAAAACAAAAATCTAAAGAGCACAGGTTAGTCTCCATTCTGTCGGAAAGCTGCTGCATTATTTGGTGGGAAGGGAACAGCAGAACATGCAGAATACAGCATGTATGCAAGCTAACTGAAAGAGATGCTTGCAACCACTTATTCACCAAACAGATTTTTTTCAGACTGGTTTCTTGCAACTGTCCAAACGGGTTGAGCACTGTAGGGAGAGCACACGAATGGCAGTTTCAGCTTCCACCACAAAACTGGGATGGTATCTTCAACCTTCTCCTCAGCAGACCTAAGTCAAGACGTTCCCCTCCTGACCATCACTGCCTTTGTGGTCTGGAGAAGAGATTCTGGGACTCATCTATTTCATGAAACAGGGCTCAAGTGGAAGTTTTTTATTGCTGCGTCTCAGACTACACAAGGAAACGCAGTTCAGCCATGATCCCAGCGATAGCCTTCTGTGATTATCATCTTACTTTGAGTCTCCTGTGAAAGGTGCCGATTCAGCACCTGAGTAAGAGACGTGGCCACAAACCACTTGCAATACAGAGGGACAAACAATGCTGCAACTACTCTGTCTGGTGTGTCTCACACCAGGAAGCACCACAAAGCACCTCCTAGCCCTGCTGAGGTGTCCCTCAAACAGCCCCCTCGCAAAGGTGCTCCTAGACAGGCCTATTCTAAAAGGAGGAGCTGATACAGAAGGGCTAAGCAAAACACTCTGACCCTTCTGAGTTTGTTATCTATGTAGTGAGGTTTATCTTCTAGGTAGGCCACTCTTCCTGTTGTACCACCCAAATATGCAAACTTCACCAAACACAGACTCAGCAACATGACATTTACATATCTATTTTATCAGCCCATATTTCAGCCCCCTATCAGTTCTTCCACACCACATTTCTTCTTCATCTCCCTTGCTTAAAGGGAGACCAATGTGCTGAACAATTAACTGTAAGGGATATAAACCCGAAAGGCTGTTGAGTAACAAGCTATTTGCAAGCTAAAGTAGGGAACAGCAATAAAGGGACAGAAGTCCCACAAGACAAGTAAAACTGCAGAAAATATTTACCACAAGAAACTGTGAGGCCCCACCTGGTTTCCTCCACGGTTTGTCTTCAAATGAATCTAAATCCACTTCTATAACAGGCAATCCATTTATATTCCCTGCGGCATCTAAGTCAATACCTTTGGGCTGCAACTTGGCTTTGGAGAGAGAGAAACAGTTACTACTTTTAATACAATGTCTTTAACATGCTCATTTGCTGAGCAATTATTCCAGTCAAAAATAAAGCGGTACTGTGAATTCACTGCTGGCTTATAGCACGTAGGTAACTGCAATCAACTTTTTAAATAAAAATTACTTCAGTCACTCTATAAATAACCAGTCAGGGTATGCAGCACTTGCAGCTGGAACAGCAAAGAAGCAAATTCATCCCAGATTGGTACTACAAACAAACAGAGTAAATTTACCCCAAATGAAAACTAAGGTTTTTTTCTCCCAGGTAAAATATTTCAGGATACACACATTTTCTCATACTTTTTCTGAATCGGCCTTAAGTGGACCATGTATTAACTGGAGTCAGCAAAAATCTGTCAGGTACCAAATCTTCAAGGGGAATTTGTTCTTACTTTCTCAATCAGAAACCAAGTCTTTTGCGTAAAGAAATTAATGGAAGGAAGTATATGAAGCCCATGAAAGGACAGTCTTGTGCATGAGGAAGGACAGAATCCAGGTCTCAATATACAGTATAAACTAAACTGAATGGTGGGGAAAGTTTCATCTGCAGAAATACACGTAGCTGATACTTGAGGCCAGAGTTTCTTTCTTTCAGTACCTTACACTGTGAGTAGCTCAGTATGCTGACCACAGAGTTCAAGTTCTTCTCCAGGCAATTTAGAACTTTTGGCCCCAGTGCAACAATACTGTTCAGAAATAATATGGGGGGTTATTTTTCTAAAAATAAACAGAATTCTAACCAGTCTGTTCAGTGATGGGTAATGAAATCATTCCATTACACCATGGACTCTCAGGCTGCCCTAGGAGCAGTTATCTTTAGGAAACGCACTTACTACTCCTAGTATAAGTAAAATGCATTAAAATTATATCCTTCCAGAGACCAAGATTTACAGCTGCTCCAGCTGTCAGGGCCAGAGAAGTGAAATATTGCAAAAGGTGAAGGATAAAAATAACAGCAATACCTGAAGCAGATGCTCCATAGCCTCTACCCGTTTTTAAGTTTAGATTCATAGGAGTTCCCCTATATGGAAAAGAATCACTACATCGGTATTTGAACAAATTACTTGGTTGAAGGTTTTCATGCAAAATATATTCAAGCCCTGAGTGCTTAGTTCACTTGGGTTTATTCATGCCTCTCTACAACTTTTAGTACTAAAGGTCTTAAAAGTGAGATTCATTTGCCACCTAAAGTTCCTCTAACCTACAGAAACCCAGCGAGCTTACAGACTGACCAACAACAGAACACAAGAGGATTGTCCTGAACATGAAGGGAAAGGTCATTTCACAGAGTGGTGGTTCCCTTCTGGCCAGGAACACACTAAACATTCAAATGGCACTGAACAAGGTGGAAGTTGGAGCTGCTCACAGATCACAGAACGAGGAGAGAAAGCCAGAAGCAGCAGCTTTCAAAAAACATGTCCGCAAAATCAGGTGAGCTGCTAACAGAGTAACCCATCAGACCAAAATCACCTCTACATCAAGAGAAGGGGATTATCCATGAAGTGGAAAGATCAGAATATGCTGCAAGGCACCTGTAGGTCATTTCCATTAAGAGGAAGGCTGCTATCAGCAAGCAAAAATATTGCCTTATTTTTATTCAATGCAAATTAAGTAGAATTTTTAGTCAATGACGTAATTTCCTGGTTCACAAATCCAGCCACATCGTTTCTGAATCATGAAGAATCAGACAGCTGAAAATCAGGAAATTCACAGCTTATGCAAATTCTTGATATAGATTTTGGTTCTTAAGGGTTTCACAGATGAGTTAAACGTAACATCCCACCTTTGATTTTGCCTGATGAGCACAGTAATTATTTTCCACCAGCAGACCCACGAATTAGCATTCCTATTTTATAACAAGCAATTGCAGGACTGAGCTGGCCACCAGCTTCTAATCCCATTCCGGTGTCCTAGCCATCATTCCCATTAGCTCTCATCCCTACTTTCAATCCCAATCACCACACTAGAGCTACCGCGGATCAGAAATCAGCGCCACAATCAACAATACATACATGTATGATGGTGCTCCTGTTTTGATGTTGCCAATGGTAACTTTCACGTCATCATCATCACTGTCACTATCGCTGTCATCTTCATCATCTTCACCACTTGGAAGAGCCTAGCAACAACAAAAACACACAGGAGCTCATTAATACATAAACCCGGTAATTTCCCCTGGACAGTAAGCCAAATTATAAAGGACCATTAGAATGATTCTGATATAAAGATATAACTTTCTACTGCACTCTAAGAGTTGTCTATGGAGGCAAAAGCCATGGAAGTAAGCAGCCTTCAACATAAAAGGGCAAGTGCCCACAACAAAAGCAGCTCTGTCCTTTGAAGTGACCCTATGTGAGACTCAGGGTAAGACTCCTGAAGGCAGGGAAGGTCCCACATGTCCCACAGTTCCTCTCCTGCATTCCTCCTGGAAGGCTAGTGCTTTCCTGAAACATCTCCTTCACAGGTCCATGGTGAAAGTATACAATCACAGAAGTACATTCACCATGCTTTCCCTAAGAACCTTGGAGCAAACACTCTCTCACCACAGCTTCTGTGGCAGGAAGCTACCGAGGAGTTCAGCTCGGCTTATTTAACACAATCAGCTCCCAAGACACTTAACTTTACATAAGAACTTTACAACAGTCAATCCAATTCCAGTGTGGCAGCACCACTGGAGCACCAAGACAAAGGAAGTCTTCCAAATAGCCAGCAGTGCAATTCCGCAAGATGCATGAGCTATATTAACACCTACCACCAAAGAAGGTGTTCCTACCCTCCCTACTCTTTTTCCACAGCACACAGGTCTGTCAGAACTATGTGTGAGCCCTCCTGACATACCACAGTGGTAGAAAATAAACCCATCAAAAACACTAAAATAAGAGGGGGTGGAGAAGCAAGCTGCCTTCCTTCTCTTTCAGCACGGAGCCACTGGATTGTATTCCAAGAGACTGAGGCTGAATCTAAACTGCTTCCCAGCAGTCTGGGCTTTCTGTCCCAGCATTTCCCATATTTCACTGACTCTGGAGAAGCCATACTAAGTATTGAGCTGAAGGTAACATCATGTTCTGTTTTTCCTGCCAGAGAGAGGCATCAGAGGTCCTCCTCTGCCTCTTCAGTGAGCATAAGCAATACTTAGACCAGGGTCACTACCCTTTCCACTGGGCTGAGAAGTCTGTTGCAGTAGTCAGCATCAAAGACTGTCAGTATACTCCTACACTACAAACCTAATGTATCAGGCAGTACCAGCACCTTTACATTTAAATCTTTTTATCACTGTTGACTATATCTAAAAAAATATTTATATCTAACATTAAAGAACTACATCTACCATTTGCAGTGGAACACATACATGTTGAGACATCTCTCGGTCTTCATTGCTGACAGGACGGTTCTCCTGAGGAGCATCTTGCAAAGGGTGAGAAGATTCTGCATGTCTAGGAAACATGACAGATAAAAGAAAGTGGACAAGCCTTATCTAGAGGTTCACCTATAAACCTGAAGCATTTGTCCAGGTGATGTTCATATAATGGCTTTATTCATGAAGCATATTTATTCTGCTGGCAGTTTGCTCAACTATATGACAAAAAACATCCATGCCTGGCTTTGCTTTTGTTGGAAAGTTGTTTCAGCAGTTCCCAAAGAGGCCCTGACAGGCAGGATGGCCGCCCAGCCAAAACACCACACAACAGCTAATACCTAAGCGGCAGCTCTAAGAGCTTTCAGCTTTGGCTCAGCACAATCACAACTGATAGGAGTAAGATCATAACAAGCAATGTTTCATATTGTCCTTAAGGATGGTAAATTACACATCATGTATCTAGTAAGCAGTAAGGGCATCTGTCCTGTAGAAATTAAGGATCAAGTGATTTTAGTGCTTCTACAAACAGCTCACATTAATGAGTAGTTAAAATTCAGTGACAAGACAGATCATTATCCACCCAGTCTTCTCATTCATTACAAATTTGTCCTAAAGCAACAATAGTCAGGTTCAGATTTACCTCCAATTAAAGAGTTCATTCAAATGTTAACGTTGTTTATTGCATTAGCCAAGCAAGAAAGTCAAACTGGTACACATGTGCTAGGCAAGAATACGCTAAGCATTACAAAACTAAAACACAGGAGAAATCAGTTTTTCTGTAATGCCACAGGTAAAGCCTAGTAGAACTTCAGAATTATTCTGGCTTTTCAAAAGGGACAATTAGAATAGCTCAGGCAACCCAATTCTCCACCAGAACTTTGGGAAGATGATGCTATTTATACAACACAGAGTTTTAAATTAACAAACACACAAGATTATCTTCATAAAGTAATGTAGGTAACACCTAACAGAATCCAAACACTGGTCAGATTAAAGCCATTTCAGAGGCAACACAAAAGGAGACACCAAACAAGTAAGCCAAAAGTTCCCACAGTGCAACTCAGAAAGCCATTATCAGGTGTGAAAAAAGAACAGACAAACAGTATCTCCCATGTTAGAAAAGCCTCATCTACAAAGAAATTCAACAATCAAGCCAAGACCCAAAAGATGGGAGGAAGGTTCAGCAGCTAACGAAGGAAGCACAGGGCCCACATTCACCAAGTTCCTGGGGTGACAGCTGAAGATACTGGAGTTAGAAAAAAGTAGTCAAGATGTCAAAGGGAAAAATAGCCTCTCAGAGTACTTTGACATTGCAGAGGTAGGCTACTGCCTAAGGGCCAAAAGATGTACCACTGGAGAAAACCTCCCCAGGGACTCCAAAACCTTTGGTGTTTTGTTTGCCAGATTCAAGCAACTTGTGGCATTGACCTCAACCCCAGAATTCTCTTTAGAATCCAGGATGACTGAATTAGGGAAGAGTGACAAGTATTACCTTCAGCTTCAAGTCACATGAAGCATCTGTGGGTGTTGCATTAAAATCTATGAATCGGAGTTCAAATAAACATGTGCCGAGTGACAGTCTTTCCCTAACCTATTTGCATCCCAGGAATGAACAATCTGTCAGGTCCACAGCCACCATCGGCACGTGAAGAAACATCATAGCTCTCTAGTTCCTCCAGAAAGCCACCACAACCCTGTGTGTTGCTGACCTAACAGCATCCTGCACAGACTGCTGGTATTTAACACACCCTTCAGGCTAAGGAGTGTTGATGGATACCAGATCCCACCCTACACTGATTTTTGCTTCATGGGTAGAGACAAATACTCCAGAACAAGCCAGCACTGTATCCCTGGAGCCGCAGCCATTGACAGCATCGCAAACAAAGAGTCATTTTTCTTAAAACACCCCACGGCTCTCCATTTAGGAAGATTCTCACTGTGCAACAAAGAAAAGGAGGAAAAAAAACCCCACAGAAAGAGGGGAAAGAAAGGGTGGAAAACATTTTTTAAAAAAGGAGAGCTAGTATGACCACTAATATTTTCCCTTCACATATCTTGCAGTTACTGGACAGAGTTGCTGGAAATTCAAATTTTTAATTCTGCTTCTAAAATAAAATTACACTGAGACAAAAGCGACAAGGAACAACGAGCAGTACATTTCTATCTAAACTGGAAGCTGTTCCTTCTTACAAAGCTCATTTGATGCTTTTAGGTAACAACTGACCAAGCCTACCAGAAGCTGCTTTTGAACAAGTTTTCATCCTCCCACAAGATACTGTCCTACTTCTGGAGCAAGTATCTGTAACAATCTCAGAAATTCCAGATACTGAATTTGCAGAGACCTGAACAGACAGTAAATATTAAACTGAACTTTTGAAGGTGTTGCGCTCACAGAAGTCCAGCAAAGATCAGTCACCTGAAAACCACATTACATTTAAAAATGGCAGACAGGCAAGATTTCTACTGAAAGAAAACTGCTGGTGTGAAACACATGGCTACACAGGGGAGTTGCGACCAAGGGCAAACAACACCTTCCATACAGAGCACAAACATGATCGTCACAGTTGTCCTCAATGCTTTTATCTGAACATCTTACTCAAAGCACATGCTTCATAGATCTCATAGAACTCGATTGTGTCAAGAATTTAATATTGGCTCAAGGCTTTTAGCCTTCCCAAGCTAAAGCACAGGCCACAGTTTTACCACTGCCAGGCCAGCACAAAGGCCAATCCTCAAGGCACTATTTGTCCCAGGGAATTAAGCTAGAAAACAGATCTAATTAAAACTAATGTGGGAAGGGAAAAAAGCGGTTAAAAATTAGTTTTAAGTTGAATTGGTTGACTGATGCAGGTCATCTTCCAAATCCATACATGCTGTGCCACCAGTTAAGGGCAGCTGGGGACCACCCCACAAGATGGGAGAGGATAGGCTGCTGCTTCTGGCAACAGCATTGGTCTAAAGCATCCGCAAAGCTCAATATGGCTTGACCTTCTTTGCTATGCATATTGTTATAGCGAACAGTCTCTGGACTCACCCAGAAATTGGTCCATCTTCTTGCTTACCAGTGGTGTCATCTGCAAAACCAGTAGTAATAAAAATCAAATTACTCAAGTGACAGGACCAAAGCAAAGCTAAATTTAAGCATGCATCGTGCCACAGTGACAGAAGCACCCAGCAGCGCCAAGGCGCTGTAACCCCCATGTTCTCTTTTTAACAGCGTTATCCTAGAAATAGAATAACTAAAGAAAACCCAGCAAACAAAACCCAGCTGCAGAAGTGAAGTCTCAAACCGCTGGCACTGAGCAAAATTCAAAATACACTTCCAAAGTCTTAGAGCAGGAGTAAAAGCAAACATTGCATCAAGGGCCCCAGTCAGCCATGGAGGTCTTTCTAGAGACTTTAAACTCGCCAGGGAAGTATTCAGCTGGTAAGCCTACAAGGAGGACAAAGGCGCCTCGGTGAAGACCTGCGATTTTTCCGGGATACACCCTCCCCCCAGTCCCGTTAGCTCAGAGGTTCACGGGCAGCAGGCAGGTTAAAAAGCTGTGGCTGACGGTAACAAAGCATCACTTTAACCTCATCGCGTCACGCCGTTCCCATCGGAAGGCCGAGAGCCCGCCCCCAAAAGCGAAAAGCGGCTCCCCGAGGGGAGCCGGGTCGGGAGCTGTCGGGCCCCTCCCGCCGTCCCACGCCGCCCGGCCCCCGCGCACCTAGGCAGGTGGAGACACCTCTCCGCAGCCCAGGGACGGCCCGCAAGGTGGGGTCGGCCGGGCGCCGCGCATTTCCCGCTCTCCCCCCTCCCCGGCCCGGGACGAGGCCCGGCTGCGCGGCCGGCGGCGGTGGTACCTACCCCCATAGAGCCAGTGCTCCTCGTCCTCCTCCGCCTCTAGCGGCGCCGCGCCCGGCACGGCACCAGCCGCCGGCGGCTCCAGCTCGGTGGCCATGGCCGCCGCGCCGCGGGGC
>VZTU01005917.1:44413-64331 GCA_013400835.1 Zapornia atra | reverse complement strand
AGGGCCTCCCTCAGAGGCTCCGTGGGCCGGCGGCGGGAAAGGCAGGTAGCTCCCTGCAGCTGCGGCGGACGCTCGCCAGCTGAAGAAGCGTATTTCCGCCGCCCATTCAGGCTGCAGCCTTGTCCCGAGAAACCCGGGGGGACTGTAAGCCTCCTCTTCCCGTACCGACGCGCCGCAGGGCGCGGGGCTTGCCCCGGGCTGCAGCAGCTGTGCCAGGGGTTGGTGGCGGTGCCTAGAGGGAAACGCTGGTGCGATCCGCATGGCCTGCCCTGCCGCTAACCGCGGCAGCATTCACACACCGGGCGATGCTCCAGAGCTCGGTACTTTTCCGTGAGGTGGTTGCAACTCCTGGGTGGGTTTCACCACCTCGTGATTATTCCTCTGCCTCCCCACCCCCGGGTCGCTTCTGCTCGGGAGCAGCCATCCCAGCAAGCACTGAGCCCTGCCTGGCTCGCAAAGCTCTGCGGCCCATCGGTACTACCCAACACTTGACAGCAAGGGGATTCTTAAGCACCGCTTGACACAACTGAGAATTGCTTTAAAGATCCATACAGCAGGTTACCTTCTCCATGTGCTTGGTAGCAAAAAAAGTACCATCCCAGTTACCTCAAAAGCATCTCTTCTCTTTGCGGTTCAAACAGCTATCATGTTCCTCCTCCACGCCCCCTGCTTTGTGTTACAAGTGGAAAGAAATGCTGAACCAATGCTCAGGGTAGCAACCGGGCACTAACTGTTCCCCAGGACACCCAAGATCCCCTGGATGTACGCTACCAAGGGTGGCAAACTAACTCACACCAAGGTGGAAAACTAAGGATCATAGAAAGAGCCTCAGCAGTGGCCAACAACTCTCGTTGCCTATTAGCTAATTTTGCAATAGTTGTTGTGGGTTCCCCACCCCACAGACTACCAAAACAGCCCTCGCACAATTACTGACAATTACCTGAAAAAAACCGAAAACAATAGGAATTTGATTTGAAAGGAACTTATTTGTACTTTGATGGAAGCAGCAGTTAGGATAATTGGCTGCTTAGTTTTCAGTTTACAACTCTGCACTTCCCTTGCTCAGATTAAGATCTGGACTGACCTTCTGTGGGTATGGATTTCACTATCCAAGAGACTGACTTTTAAAGTCAAAAGTCTTTGATGAAGGATGAAATGTTCAGCTATGTAGGAAGCTGGTGTGGGATTATGTTGATGAACTGAGATACTGCAGGTACATAATTAGTTGGGTACTCTGAGCCATTTTACACACTCAACCTTAAGGCTGCAGTTCGCAGAAAGTCCTAACAGACCATATTCTGCAAGCCATACAGCTCAATTACTCATTCAGGCCTGCACACTATGTAATTTACACTTAAGTGTAATTTAATTAATTTAATGTAATTACAGATTAGCCGTTACCTTTTGTTGAACACATGCCTTTTAATTTTAAATTATTTTTAGTCTGAGAGCTACTGTAATTCCTCCTCCCAATGTTCTTACAATTTTGGATATCCTGTGTGACTGGGCGTGTACTTAAAAAGTGGTGGGTTTTTTTTTCTAGCAGAAATCTCAGGTTGTATCTATCATCAGTGAACTTAAGATATCTAAATCTATTGCCTGCAGAATTTTAAATTTACAGTTCAGAGGAAGGCTATTATGGATTGTATGGTTTATATAAAGAACATGAAATACAATAAAAACATATAATAAAAGATAAGGCTGTAAAAGATCCAGTAATTACAGAAACTTCAGTAGTTTAGTAGTGCCAGATCAACTACAAGGAAATTCTGGGTTCAGGTGGATGGAGAAATAATAGAAAAGGTTAAATCACACAAGGGTCTAAGTAAAAGGCTTTCATAAAGCTAAAAACAGAATTCAGACAGCAATCTCAGCACTATTCTTTCAATCAAAACAATTTTTGTTAACATTGCAGATGGAATCAGTCAGGGACAGATTTTTTGAGAGGAGGAACGGGAGTGTGTATACCTGAAGAGCTGGAGGATTGGGAGGCCCACTGCATTGTCAGCCTTCAGAAATTCAACAGTACAACGTGGCAAACAATGGGTCCGGACTGACAGAACTGGTGCGGAGTGTCTGCTGGGGACTCATATAAACTGGAAATGACTGAAAAGGTCCCAAATTGATCTAACAATAGCTATGAATTAGAAATATAACACAACTATTAAGGAGATAAATGTGATCCTTTATATTTAACGGATCACATTTTCACAGAATAGAAGGAACTACCTACACTAAAACACCATTACTTGGAAGATCCAGCTTGTTTCTGGTCACCCCTATTCAAGGAAATTGTATTGAAACTGGAATAAATGCAAGTAGGATGATCTGAAACAGTTAAGTTTGCCTTTGAGAGGTGACTAACATTTCATTTTGTCCAGCAAACGAAGACTAAGAGGATTTAAGTCTCTATAATCTTAATTAGAAAAATATACTCAGCTAGAACTTGTCAGTGATTTACGCTGCAGAATAATACTGACCTGACAGATGTGTGGAATTGTAAATACACTGTCACAGACATAGTAAGCCTCTCTACCAGACAGCTCTGAAACTGCCTTTCAATAGTAGAGGTCGGGACCAAATCCCAACTACTAAAGCAGACCTCTGCTGGTACTCTAGGCAATGACATACCACATGCCCTCACAGGGGATTAACTCCATTACTCAGCCCAACGTTCCTCTATTTGGCCTAATACCACAGTAACGCTCTCCGAATTTCCAAAACAATATTCAGTAACAGTTTCATGCTTAAACAGCACGTCAACCCAAATGCTCCTGTATTTGTCCAAAACAACTGAGGACACCAACTTTCAACAAAAGCACTGCATGTGCCCAGCTCAGGAATGCAGTCTTTTTCCCTCAGGGATGAGCCTAAGGTTTTAATTTTAAGTCCTGTTTTCACAGCTAAAAGCTAGCCCTCTAATACACACAAAAGGCTGTTTTGTCCTACCTTCACAAGCTTCTATATAGGCCAAGGCTTTATTTCACTACACACACTATCCACACTCAGGTTAGGCTCTCTTTGAGGTACAATAGCACAGAAGACCCACCACTTTTCAGAGAAGAATGCTGCAGCAAGAGCTCATGACAGCAAAGGGTCTGTAAACCAACCAAATGATCTGGAAGAGTAAGTGTAATGATCATTCTGCAGGTTTTGTTGGGTTTTTAAAAGCCTTCCTAAGCTTCAACCTTGTTCCTTAAGCCTGCCAAACCATACATAAAATCCCAACACAAACACCTCATCTGGCATATAAGAAATGTGTCTCATTTAAAGAAAACTCACCGCTATTGCCATTCCATTCGCAGTTTATCAGCATCTACTACAGGGAGACATGAAAGATATCCCCCCAACACCATAAACACATTGCTCTATTCAAAGGTTTTCATCTTTAAAATTTAATTAAAAGAAAAATGTCTCAAAGTGATTAAGCATGTCTGACTTCCAGCTTCTTTTAATGGCACAAGCCAGTGCAGTAAATCGTAGAAAGCGAGCTCAGTTAGAATTTTATTTTAATTAAAAAAAAACCCCAAAAAACCCAAAACTCTCAAGATGTGAGGTCCTATTAAAAAGTGGCTGTTCACTTGTAAACAGAATGAAAGTGTTAAGAACACAAAGTTTCATATAGCTTAAACAAAACCACTTTTCTTGAGTAGTACAAGTAATGTTACAACACCATAAGAACACCAAAAACAGAACACACAAAAAAAAATGGCAGAAGAATCACATAACGTTACTAAAATGATAAGTTATTTACATTGACTGTTAATAGCTTGACATTTTTATTGCTCCAATGGTAGTGTGTTGACAAGTAAATGTAGTAAACTGTCATAGTGGGACAATAATAAATGTAGTTATGGTTTTGCATATGGAGTTTTGTACCTATCAAAGAAAGCATGGGAACTTTTTTTAATTTTTCAAGACCACCACACCATGTTTAGCAAACGTTTTTCAGTTTTAAAGTCACCCATCTACAACTGAATCTACACTTCCTAGACTTGTCTCTGCATGTCTTGGAACACTTCCCCCCACACACACACTCCTATGAGAAAACAACTTGAGATATGCAGGTGGGGAATCAGCAGCTAAGAGCTTTGATGCTCTGCCAGTATTCTGCAATATTTCAATACTCCTTAGATACAAAACCTTACTAGATACAAACCCAAATATTTCCTAGATTAAAACTAGAAAGGAAAGTTAAGTGTCAACATGTTTATATGAAAAATTAAATACTGACTTGGTAGACAGTAACTGCTTTTAAAAATCTGCACAAACTTACACTACAGATAGTTGCTAGTTCCCTTTTCTCCCTACTCTCTGCACAGTTTCTCTTTTGTTGGAACCAGTCAAGGCACTTTCTTTACCACTTCCACTACACTTTGCTAACATTAATCTCTATTACTTTGCTACAAATTCTTTTCTTTTTCCCATTAACAAGTATCTCCATAAATAGGTTTACCAATTCGTGTTGACTTCTTATTGTCCAAAAAGAGATTCTTTCGGTCTGTTTTCCTATTAAAGCAAAGGACAGCCCAGGCATAAAACAACCTGTAGGCAGAAGTGCACAGAGTTCACAGCAGTACTTGCAGCTGCCTCCATCTTTAAACAAGTTATGGAACTTGTGTCTTTCAGATGCAAATATAATACTGTGTGCTGGTTTTGCATTGTAATGCAAATTTATCTACTTATTACAACATGAAGCTTACTGTAAATGGCAGTTTTAGCTCTCATGCTCTTTGCTAGTTGCTTTATGGCTGCATATTTAAATATCAGAACACTAAGAGAGACCCTTCCATGGTTTGAAGACTATACAATTAACAACTAAAGACAAAGTAAAATGTATAGAATTTCCATACTTAAAATGTAAACTTTAAAAACTAATATTGTGTACTTAAGTGCCTCATGGTGCTGGGGAGAGACCTGGGGCAGTCTGCTGCAGGCAGAGCAGCTTGTGGCACTGGAAGTGGCCAGGTCTGTGGGAGGGGGACGAGGGTGGGAAAGCAAAGCAGAGACCCTGCCCTGGATCCCTGGGGATAATGCAGCACGGGAGCAACCCAGAGGTATAGGGGGCTCCTGCTCGGAGCTCAGCACCTCACAGGAACAAGACAAATTGGGTTGAGAAATTTTGAACTGAACCTGGTGAAGTCAGCACAGACTGAAGAAGGATTTCTTTTAGCAGCAAGGCTGAAGACTGCTCAGCATTCACCGCTGGCAATTACAAGAGTATTTGGCTTGCCTGTTCTCTCAGCTGGAAAAAAACATTTTGAAAATATCATCACATGAAGAAGAAAATAGAACCTGCTGAGATCTCTTAAGTTTCTTACGCACAAAAAAACAGAATGACTGACAAAGTTCTGGTGTAACAGTAAGAAACTTCCATTGTTCTGCTAAACTAAGCTCCCCTCATTTACTCAGAAGCTTATTTGTAAGGGAAATACATAGAACAGGGTGTGCTATTTCAGTTTTGGTTAATCTGCATTTTTCTGCCATTAAAGTATAGTAAAGTATATCCTAAAAACACCACACCAAACCTGGAGAGAACACTTTGCTTGGTTCTGTGGTAGAAATCCGAGTTGCAAGGTCTAGCTAACATTAAATTCAAACAACATGGCAGGTTTTTATTCAGTATGTTACAAATGCAATTACACAGTTAAGTTGTCGCCCATCTACCAGTCAGATGAAACCTCTGTGCTAAGTATACAGATTTCAGAATCTGAAGCATCAGTCTGATTGGCAATTACTGCAGCGCTGGAGAACCAACACTCCTTAGCTGCACAGTCAGAATAGCATGAAATCTGTTCTGAAGTAACAACTTGCTTAAAACTGGCCTTCTGTAAACACTGCATACAAGAAATTTGGCCTGCAACAGTTATTAGAATGCAATGTTCTTACAAATACTCTATTTTAATACAATATTGCATACTGAAAAGATGCAAATACATTCAGAGTAAATCCCAAATCGCCCTGAAAGTAAAAGGCAACTTGGGATGATCTCACAAGGAGTCAAGCTGCTGCAAAGAAATGCCTGGACGCTTAGGATGATACTCATCACAACTTGCAGATATTCAGTTATCTGCTGTTTTTTCTCCTATTTCTCATTTCCAGTTAGGAAAGGGAGTGAACTTGCATCCACTTTCATTTCCTTACTATTTGGGGGTTGGACTCGATGATCTCGTGAGGTCCCTTCCAATCCCTACAATTCTGTGATTATCAAGTGGTCTTGCTTAGGCTAGCAGCTACAGGAAGGTTATCTACAATTATTTCCCTTCCTGACAACAGGCACACAGGGAAGAATCCGAAAGTACTTGTGAATTCCACAAGGCATTTGTGGCTCTTCAGAATGTGCCTGAATGTCAAAATACATGCATGAACTCTTTTGACTGGTCCACTTCCTCCCATCAGCATATTCTGAAACTCTGGTAATTATTTCTTTTCCACTGGAAAGGATGCTGCATCAACTGAGCTGTTGAAACAATGAAGTATCATCACACCACAAAAAACAGAGTAAGTGTTACTTCAGCTTTGATTTGGCTGTTCCAAATTTTGTCCTTGGTTATGAAGATCTCCAATTATGAAGCTTCCTTTTTTTTTTTCCCCTCAATCCAAACCAAACCAAAATTTGACATCCATATATTCCTAACTTAAGGAAAAGCATTAGGATATTTTGCCAATAACAGCTGCCACCTACCCCCCAAATCCAACTTTTTCAAAGGTGAACAGTATTTAAGCTTCTCATTTCAGGTGCTACAGACACCACCTGAAATACTTTTTTTAAAAAAAACCCCAGAAATGCTATGCAGTTTTCATCCATTTACAAAACAAAGTGCAACTGAGCCCTACACATCTGATAGTATGTACAAACTTGTTATGGCTTTACCATAAAACCAGCACGTGAATGGGTCTATACAATCAGAGGGATACTAGCAAATGTGACAAATAAAAGGGTGCTGAGCTGTTGGCAATAGAATAAGAGCTATACTACATTCTGTAAACCTTGGCATACCACACTTTACATTATGCAAAGAGTCAATATTTACAAATCCATAGTGGGTAAAAGAATTAACCCCCTAATGTAAATGATGATTTTGCAAAGTGCAGGACAAAACCAGTGCTGTTGATTGCAAGTCCTATGCAAGCAAGTTATACTAAAATTATTACTACTAGATGCTTACCTGGACATTTCTACTGAGGGTTTATAGGATTGCAACACTTAGAATGAAGTATAGTAATGACACAGCTTTAGGATGCATGTTTGAGGACAGCAAATATAGAAATTAATAAGGCAGCATGCTCAGAACAAGTTTAAGCAGCACTGATGTTAGGTCCCTAGTGGCAACTCTATCAGTTAATGTTAAAAATTCAGAGTGCAACATAGAAGCCTCATTTAACATAAAAAAAAAATGTGCAAATTGTTCTCTTCTTAACAAAAGAAAGTAACGTAGCAAGGAAGATATTCTACCGAAGACCATTTTTGAGTCACAGCAAAGTAGACCATCTTCTTTCCAAAATCATCTACAAGGCACTAAGGGTAGAAAATGACAGGTAACATGAAAGGTCAAATGCTGTTCCTCAGTCAGGTCGAAATATGGGATATTTTGGTAAGAACTCTATTAATATTACCTGTTGAAGAAGGGAAAAAGACAAGAACAGAACACAGTAACCAAAAAGTTCAAACCTTCAGCATAATATCCATGCAACATTAGCTAGTACCTAAGTCTAAACCTATCTGAGAGGTTCTGTAAGGAAAGAATGTTTCCCAGAATAACAAACAAGTTTTTGGTCATTTTGAAATAAGGGCTCCTGGATGCTCGAATTTTTGGGATGACTACCTCTTTTCTTCCAGCCTGCACATGGAAGTGGATGAGGGAGTAACAGGACCAGAGAAATACTCTGAATTCTCCAAAGTGGGCTGTCTGTCCTGGTTAAGACTTTATGAAATTCAGAGCTAGGAAAAAAGATCCAGACAAAAAGCACACTAGTATAAAAACACAGTATTTCTGCCCAAAGAATTTGAATCAAAGTAATTATGAATAGCAAAGGAAATGGTGGATAAACATTAAAAGAACTATGGACTGGTGTGGGAATCACACCAACGCGAAAAGTCCCAGTGGGTCTCCACCATTACAAACTGCAGTCCAAAACAAGGGTACCTGCTGACTATTTCCAGGTCTCAATCTATGCCATGGCTGCTCTAAAGAACAGGCTTTATGGGTGTATGTCAAATGTGACTGCATGATGTTCTGAGAGATTTTTTCCAGGTAGGTGACAGTCTAATGAGGATTTTCTCTATACAAACCACAGGTACGTTGAATACCAAGTAAACAACAGAAGTAATACTTACGTATTCCATCATATTGCTAGTTTCACATTTCCTTTTACTCAGTTTCCAGTGCAAACCAAGCTAAGAAAATAATTATCAAAAGATTAATGCACATAACAGTATTTTCTTTCGATGAGTAACATAACAAGCATTAGTAATCTCAAATTATTAGGATCTGGAAACTTCAGACACACATTTAAGATCAGTATAAAGTATGGAATTACAGCAAGACTGTAAAATTCCTACATGCCAATTATAAAAAAAATCTTACTATTCTTAGAGCTAAAGACAACAAGCACTCTAACTTTTCTTACCTTATGATATAGTCTGTTATTTTCCCATTCTAATAACTTCTGAATTGATCTTCTAGTCTAAAAAGTAAGTGAAAGCCGAATTATAATTGGTTCAGTAGCCAGCCTCATTTGTAAGAATCTTACTATTGCATTTCTGGCTTAATATTAATTTTTTAAAAGTTAGTTTTATAAAAGTAGAACCAAGAAAAATTAGAAATGAAAGTCCTACCACTTCAACTCCCCACTCCTCAATATCAGACCTTCTTCAGAAGTAAAAAGAAAACCTGTGAGTGGTTTGTTCATTTAGGACTGCAACTGTCCCAGAATTCATTTACCCAGTAAGAGATCCTTTTGTTTGGTAAGAGATCCCTGTTTACATACCACAGCCAAGCCAACGAAGCAGAATCTTCCAGGTTCTCTTGGCCAAACACTGCCCTCGCTGCAGGTGGTCTACTGTCATTTACATACATGTAACTTCCAGATTTTGCTAACTGTTATCTGAATCCTGAAAACAAATCTCACCACCACAGGAGTCCAGCTCACAACAAACAGTACTTGCATTTTCAACTGCTGGATACCAAAGTACATATGACTTTCACATTCTGCTCTTTCCACAGTTGTAAGAGATGATTTTTGACTCTCAGGTATTTTTAAGGTCACAAAAAGACCACGGTCATCATCTACTCCTAGTTCCTGCATGGTATGCCACCAATTTCAATGGTAAAGCTAACAATGGTAGATGAACTACACTGTCTCCTTAAAAACAGACACAAAAAAGATGTATGTCATTGCCTGTTTCAACTGGTTTAGTTTCATACTGGATCTCACAATGCCTTCTGTTGCTAAATGAGTGTATGGGGACTGGCTGGGCTGGAGTTAGTTTTCTTCCCAGCAGCTCGCCTGGCGCTGTGTTTTAGCTCTAAACAAGTGTCATTACACCACACGATGTTGTAGCTACTGCTGCACAGCACTGACTAAAGGGACAGTCTGTGCCATGTAATGTCCTGCTCAAGGATAGAACTGGGGCTGTATTTTCCCAAAGCAACCACTGTCCAGAAACAGGCTGCGCATCGCTCTGCTGATGGTGACTGATTTGCCTTTGCATCACTTGGGGGTTTTCTTCCCTTTTTCTCCCTTACTTACTAAACTATTGTTGTCTCACCACACTGTGTTTTTCTTACTCTTGCTCTTCTGATTCTCTCCCTCGTCCTGCTTAGGGTGAGTATGCAGGTGGCTGGCGGTTGCTTAGTTGCTGGCCAGGTTCAACCCACCTCAAGAGAAAATTAAGAACCATCTTATACTTGTGATTGTTAGAGTGCTCACGATTGTTAGTGCGCTCAAATCTACACACACACCCCCACCCAGAAGTATTGTGAGCTTCCCTGCTCCTACTTGATAGGTAGTATTTGTACCGTGAAGAATTGTATTAACATGACAACATCACATGGGTGTTTGTTTAGATTTCACTAGCTCAGGAATATTAAATGTGGTCTTAAAACTGAAAATACATCTCAAGCACATCCCTGTGCAGTAAGAACCCTTAGAAAGGCAGTTAAACCATGCTAAACCAAGTCCTGTAGCTTTGTCATGACATGGACTGCAGTGATAAGGAGTTCTACAACTTCACATATTACACCTTTACTTAATATCAGTACTATTTATATTTGTGGATAGTGAGATTTGATGGCTACAAGTCTTATAATTTATGTAGCTGGAAAGAGTATCTTTACACTATACCTATTCTGTATTTCCTCAACATTTACCGGTGTGATAGATCCATTCTAGATGCAAACCACAGAGGTAATTAGAATCATGTTTACTTGAGATTACTAAAGTGTGTTTCAGAATGACTACTTTGGACCTGATTACAAGAATTGTCAGCTTTCTGTTGGGGGCGGGGGGAGGAGGAAGTCTCTAGACTTCCTGAATAGAAAACAAATTTCTATTTGTTCTTAATAGAAGTGGCACAGTAAAATATGCCAAAAATACCACCAAAAATATGCCATATAAAGCACAGCTCTGAAATGTTATAGTATCTATTGCATATAAAAAAGTGTTTTTAAATTTCAAATTATTGGGGTGGGAAGGGTATGTGTGTGTGAAGAGGAAAAGTAATTTTCACTCCAGTTCAGACAGTCTTTGAACATCACTGTCCAGTTCTGTGCTCATTTGATTCAATTCTTAGACCTTTAGGTTATCATATACTCCATCCTGTTCTTCAAACTGAGATTAGCTATTCTTGTAACTATTAATTCAATTGGTAATTTGGTATAATTTGCTTTATTAACATATTTTCTCTATTTTCTAAGGAACAGAAAACAGAATAACCTTTTGAATGCAACTGAGGGAAAAAGGTTTTGGAACAGGGATGATCCTATTAAACATTATTTAATGTTAGCAGTAATTGCAAGATAAATAGAATAAGAAGAACAAAACATGTACTTACTCTTTTGTTAAGACAAACTACAGGCCACAGGCTACAGCCCAGTGTGCAGCAGCAGCACAAACAGCCACAAAGCAGCCATTTTACATTGACAGGGAGATTCTTTCTTAAACAGGCATTCACTCGACTGATGCTGGTCTTGAATTCTTCTGGGGCAACCTGCAACAGAAGTGCTGAACTTCAATGGAAAGCCATTACAGGTGTATTTGCTCATTAATTGCCTCTACAGATTAAAATGTAAATGAAATAATTCCATTATTCAATATGATGCTATCTTCTAAAATGCAAGTCTCCCAGTGAGCATGGAAAGTCACTTTCCTGTAGCATATTCATTTGTACTGCATGCTTTGCAAAACCTTGCATTAAAAAGCTAAACATGGCTTAGGGGAACAGCCTCATCCTTATTTATTGCACCATTAATAAATCAGTTGTCGTGACTGCAGCCCCTTGAAAAAAATGGAAGTGGGGGGGCATCTGTGTTGTAACATACACACTGGCTATGTTGACCAAAAATATGGAAGAATGACAGACATCTGGTTTCCAAGGGAACATGGGGCAGCTTTGTAGTAAAAACTACTGTGTGTGCCTCAGAAAAAAAGGGTAATATTATCCAAATTCATTTCATAGTGATGTAAATCTACACTGGGCCTGCATGAAGATGGACCTTCATCCACATAAATTCCTGAAGTGGTACATAACAACATGAGGCCACAACAGCACTTTGTGGCTGCTTCCTGAAGTAGGGAAGCCTGAGAAGCCATGTAACTGGATTATATTCAGGATAAAGAAATGCATCTTGTACAGAGTTATGAATAAAGCCTAGCTATTGAAAAAAACAACTTATTTAAATTAAGGACTATTGAGCAGTGCTTACTCAAAATAATATTTTCTATAAACTGCCACTGCAGAGTCACAGTGGAAAACCACATTTTCTATCAGAAATAAGCTCCTTTCTGTGATAGCAGTTTCTTACAAGGAGTGAGAGCACTTACCTATCACATACCCCAAATCCCTCATCTCTCCACAGTGCCTCAGTAACTTACATCAGACAAACAGGGATTTGTTCTGACACCGAGGTGGCACGCTTAACGAAACACAATTCAGGGTTTGAACACACAAAGCAGAATAATCTGATCCAACTTCAACAGACTTGACCAGTCAGTCACAGCAACTCCAAAAAAAGCCTTTCCTAGCTACTTGCTATGCTGAAGAGAAAAAAACCCCTAGACTTCATTTGTATACAAAGCTGTGCAACTACTACATAATCCTTTCAACCAAGCAAGCCCAACTCTCTTCATTTGATTCCTCAAACAAGGGCAACAACAACAAAAGCATTAATTTAATGACAAAGACTCCATTCACCAAAGCAAAACTATGGGACAGGAAATGGAGAGGACCTGATTCTGCTACCTCCATCTCTTCACAAGAGCTAAATTCATTAAAACATTGCAGGAAAGGGAGTAAATAAATACAACATCTGTTTCCTGGCCATTCAGATCACCACGCAGTATACAGAGGTCATCTGGGCTTGTACACAAGCCAGGTCTACAGTCTGTAATTTAAGAACATAATTTAACATTGTGATTATTTTAGAGCTGGAATTATTAAGTCTACAGAAAGTACTTATTTTGCAACTATACAGACTCCCTCCTCTTCCCCCAGTATCAAATAGGCTTTCTTGTAATTATTCTTACACAGACAAATGGAGAAAGGATAAAAAAAAATATTTAGACTGACTGGAACATCAACATTCAAGTATATTTTACAATGGATATTTGAGAAAATAAGAAGAAAGTAACAAAAAATCCCCAGAAATCCTGTGTATTGGGACATCTGCAACAGCACAAAAGAAAAAAAAATCCAACTGCAATGTGGGAAACTAGCCTGTGCTTGCATGTGTCTGCAACAGAAGGTTTTACAAACCCTCTGCCAATGTCAGCTCTTTTGTTTAGGATACCACAAATATTAGATGTTTTTAAGACCTTCATCTTCAATGTGGGAACAAGTTTTGTGGCAAAGGATGTTTGGGGTGGTTGTAAGCAGCATGAGTAACACTGTACAGCTTCTGCAGTCAGATGTGCTTCAAAGTAAACTGAGATTACGTCCATCAACCAATTAGCATTCTCAACTTGTAGGGAAGGTTGAATGTTCTTAACATTTAAACGTTCTTTGAGAAGTCTTTTTGAAACTTGTACATGTATCATTGTTTATTTGAAAGATAAAATAAGTAGGGTTTTTCTCCTTGACCCCATTAGTACTTTTGCAATGAATCCCACTAAGAAAAGAGAATGTTTCCTTTTCTATCAGACACAAAGTTTACTGGACCTTGACAGCTGCATACCTTGACCCCAAAACACAGCTGTACAAACCTGCCTAAGACAATGGAATTGCATGGTCTAGAATTTAGTTTAATGTGAACAAACCTTATCATCAGTGATAACATCCAACATGAAAAGAAGTCAAACAGATGCTTAGAACACAGCTGACAGAAGAATTTGGAAGCTAGTTAGAAAGCACTGGGATGGTGAGATTCCTTATTTCCATGCTGCTTTCAAGGGAGCTGCTGTTCACATCAGGTTCAGTTTGATGCTACTTTACAAGGATGCTAAAGAGCTGTGCTTCCTGTAGAGCACAGCACTGCAAATGGCTGAGGTAGAAAGTGGCTCTGGAAGCCACCAAGAGACAGAGAAAATTCTTACATCAGAGATTTTGGAATGATGTTTCCCTTGATCCATACATGCATTATGACAGCACTGCTACCACCTGCTCGTGCACCAAACAGTTTCATGTAAAGACAAATCTCTTCACTGCAACATAAGATGAAATTTCTTAAGATGGTTTTGGCTGACCCAAACTACTGGATATATTTCTCCCTGTAGGAAATGTAATCACAGTAAGTTATTTCTGCCAGTCAGTGATGCTTCATTTGAAACTGACCAAGATAAGCCTCATTCTGTGATAAACAAAAGCAAAACACTGTGGTGCTGCTCTCAGTTTACTGCTCAGTAAGTTAAGCATTCTTACACTGTCACAAAGAACAAGATAGCTGCAAATAAAATAACTGTTCCAATTTAATAACAGCATGGTATCCAAAATAAACAGTCGACACAGAATGTTGTTGATCTCCTGGCATAATTTTAAATCTTCCCTTTCTTGCAGGTACAGATATTGAAAGGTTAATATGAAAAGACTGAAGTATTTCAAACAAGCAGAGAATTAACAGTGCCTCCTGCACAAAGCAAGCTCCCTAAGAAAGTCGAGTTTTGAGTAATTTTGGTAAGTCTCTTAGAGATTTTCTGTCTGGGTCTTGAAAAGAATGAGATAAGTATGTAGCTCCTGGCTGTGCAGTACACCTTGTAAAGAGACATTAGTTCCTTTTAGGTCTTTAAGGGAGGGGAAAAAAAAAGACCTCACATAAAAGGAAAGGAGGGGGTGTCATAATATTTTACAACAGGATGCAAGAGAATCTACAAACACAGGAAGAGAGCAAGTAAAGCCCAGCAGGCCTGATCTTTCCCTTCAATCATCATGATCACAAACCCTATCCATCACACGTTGCAATGGGCTCACAATACCAAGAGCATGTTTTATGGCTTACGTTTCCCTGCATTGCACAGTAATCTTGGTATAGGACCCTTATTGTTTTAAGATCAGGACAGGAAACTCCCTTTCTTCCTTAAAGTTCACTGTCTCCATCATTTTCTTGTCACCTGGAGCAGCGTGTGCTATTGTGCCATGTATAACAAAGAGTATTTTGTTAAAAGCTTTTAAATGCTTGTTTTAAAAGAATTAATTATCCTATAAAACTGTAGCACACATATTTTAAATTCAGCCAGAATTTAAATGTAGGCTGAAGTCCAATTACATTATTAAAACTTAAATATTGCCTCTGTATGAAGTGTAGTCAGATCTTTCCTCACAATATTCAGCTGAAAACAATGCGCTGTTCAAATGCCTGGCTCCATAGTTATAAACCAGCTGGAGCTTGTGCCTCATCCTGCAAGATAAATATCAAGTGAATCTAGCTGAATGAGCTAGGCCCAACCCCCAACCTGGTATTTTCCTTTCCTTTACTGTTTTATTGTCTATGTTTTATCCTCAAATATACTCATTCGCATCTCCCCCCAAAAAAAAGCAACAAGCATGTCTCATGTATTTAAGATGTGATTACACATGTCAAAATAGTTTACAGCAACTATCCAGACTGCAAAAGACAGGAGGTGAGGGAGATGGGTGAAGAAAGAGGGGTAATTCAGGTTTTAAAAACTGAAAATTAGCAAAAGGTTTACTATTTCAATTGTGTCCAGATCTGGGGCCCCCAATACAAGAAAGATGTGGAACTGTTGGAGAGGGTTCAGAGAAGCCACGAGGATGATTAGAGGGCTGGAGCACCTGCCCTACAAAGAGAGGCTGAGGGAGCTGGGCTGGTTCAGCCTGGAGAAGAGAAGGCTGCGGGGGGACCTCATTGCAGCCTGCCAGTCCCTGAAGGGAGCTTATAAGCAGGAGGGGATTCAACTTTTTAAAAGGGTAGATAATGGCAGGGCTAGGGGGAATGGATTAAAACTAAAGGAGGGAAGGGTTAGATTAGATATTAGGGGGAAGTTTTTTACAGAAAGAGTGGTGAGGTGCTGGAACAGGCTGCCCAGAGAAGTAGTGGATGCCCCGTCCCTGGGGGTGTTCAAGGCCAGGTTGGATGGGGCCCTGGGCAACCTTGTGTAGCTCCAGGCCTGGAGGTTGGTGGCCCTGCCTGTGGCAGGGGGGTTGGAGCTCTATGATCCTTGGGGTCCCTTCCAACCCAGACCATTCTATGATTCTATCACCTTAACGCAGATGGTTAAACTGAGGGTCAGGAAGCTTAAGTAAATTCCTGAGAATACATAGTGGCATAAATCCAAAAGGCCAGTGCTTCTGGGAGAGAGGTGTACAGGTAGGCAGCTGCGTTGGATAGATCTTCATCCTACACTTAGAAACCAAAATCTTCACTTGCATTTATGAAATAGAAAATACCATAGAGAAATCTATCCACCCCACCTAATGGCTTCCCCTTTTACACTCTATAAGCAGATGGGATATATTATTCATGTCAATTCACAGAGGATAACAAAGCCATTAAACACTGACATTCTGAGTAAAGTATGCCTACACTAGCTGGGTACTAATGCAAGCTCACAGTAAACTTTTTAATTGCAAACTGTTAATATACAGTCACTGTGCTATTCATAAATCATGACTTCATGAAAAGTAAAAATGTGTATTTTAACAACAGTAAAAATCCTTCAAGTGGTATATCAACTGACTACAATGCTTATTACTATGAATTATTTATCAGGGTGTTTGAAGAAAAACAACTTACTGGAAAAAACCTGAGATCTCATTTTCAATAGGGATAAAGGTGATTGACTGCCACAATCACTGGAAAAAGCAGGATATTTATTTCTTGCAATTAAGGTATTATAACCCAAAAACCCCATACCTGTGGTTTTTAATGTCTTTCATGGCAGCATGTGGCAGGCTATAAGAAAAATGTGTTTACTACCTCATTTGATTGGCATTTGTTCCTCACAAAAGAGAACTAATTTATTTTCAAAGTCTTTTTACTGAGAAAGCTCCTGAAAACCACATAGGAGAAAAAGATAAGAGGATATCAAGATTCTCAAGAGAAGCAGCATACCTACATACAGCAAATCCCTGCTCATGTGATTTATGCTGTCAAAGATTAGATCTACAGAACAAGTAGAAAAAAGGAACTTCTTTCCTCTCTTTGCTAAATTAAGTCCAAGCAGTCAAATGAACTTTAAATTAAACTTTTGTTCACTGTCTATTTAACAAGAAGTACAATCAAGTGGAAAATCTGACAGGCATTGATGCTTGTGTTAAAAAAGGGTAGGCTTGGGGGGGTGCTTTTTTAAACACAGACAAATGTATTTTAGACACAGGGAGTTAGACAGTCAAATTAAATGTTATCATTTCCTGCTAGGTATTTTCTACAGGTTTACAACAAACGACAACTGGACTATAAATGAACATAAAAACTGTTCAAGTACTCTGTGGCTTTTTAGTGATCAGAAAGTTTTGCAGAAAAGAACAGAGCTTAGACATGCAAAGTAGTGAACAGTGCTCTTGCCAGCCCTCACATTAGACATGATGGAATCAGTAAGCCTTTCCCTTTGGAGCTCAGGGAGGTTCTGAAGCAAGGCCAGAGTTCCCAGGCTGTATTTACCAACCAAAGACTCCAAAGAGCAATCTGCTTTTCAACTGCACTGCTGTCAAAAAAAGCTAGACAAACTCAACAGAAATACACTCTGGGGTGAAAATGAAGGTAAAAAACCCAGATAGATTTGGCAGGACCAGGAGACACCACCCAGCTGCATTTCTGTATATTGTACATAACATCTACTACAGGGCTGCAGAGGTAGTGTAGCTTTATGGTATGACATTAGAGAAAGTAGTAAAGAGCCAAATAAACTTACTCCTCACAAATCCTGAAAAAGATACACAAAGCAGATATAACATGAAGCAACAGAAAGGCACTGAAGAGTGAAACAGCAGAAAGAAAAAATCCAAGAGAAAAAAAATTCAAAATTTAAAAGTCTAAAAGAAAAACCTCACAACCCAATTACAAAAAGAATTGAAGGCCATAACCAAGAATTTTGTTGCAAGATTTCAGGAATAGCTGAATATTTCTTTAACTTGTTATTTAGTAAGATGACAAGGCTCCAGAGAAAGCAGAAGTCTTGCTGCCACTAATTTTCACAACTAAACAATTATTGTATTTCTGAAAAATTACTGAAAACACTAAAACATTTTGTTCCTCAAAGCTTCAGATAAAACAGATTCTCTACCAGAGATCTATCTAAATATAAACTCAAGGCTTGACAGACATATTAAAGAATGGTCTAGTATTTGAGATAATTTAATTCACACAGGAGGTAGCACAAACTCCAGATACCTATAAAGCAAGGATTAAGGGAGTCTCACCTCCATGTAGATCACCTGCATGAAAGCAGTGTCAGAGTGGTTCCAATATGGTGATAGGCACTTTATATATATAAACATATATATATATATATATAAAACATGTTGAGCTTTTGTGTTTAGAATATCAATATTGACAGCAATCACTGCAGATCATCTCATTTCAAAGTACACTGCAGGGACTGGTCATCAACCACCTAGTTTATACTGGGCAGAGTTAATTCACCAGCCTCTGGTGCAGCACTGGCCTGCACTGCGGGTTCACCAGCACATATCTGTAATGGAAACCACTGGACCCACTGATCTTGCCATTTAAAAGAAGAGTTTAATCTCACACTTACCTTCCCTGTCAGAACAGAAGGAAATTCTGTATCAAACTTGTTGCTCAAGCCAAACCTTAAAAACAAAAGAGACAAACAAAATATATTCCACCTAACTTATTTTGTTTCCCTTAATAAAAAAGTAATAGAGTTTGTACTTTAAAAAAACCTGTTAATATCTTTTGCCCTTACATTTATTTCATGAGCTTTCAATCTTAAAAGTTTATATAAGGTCTTGTGTATCTTCATTACAGGCAGTGAAAACTACAGGGAGCTAGACTTTGCTGTAATCCTGCATTACCCCTGGCTCCAAAACCACATGAAATGTCCAGAAAGTAGTGCTGGGCATCATCAGGATACTGACAGCGCAGGCTGACTTGACTTCTTTGTTTTATTTAAAGCATGTGAGTAGACAAGAAGTTAACTGAGTTCCAATGCTGAATCTGCTAACTTCTGCAGAACAACTCTGATCTTCCATCCCCTCTGCCTCAGTTCTCATCTTTAACCTTTGCAATTCACTAATTTAATAAAATACAACAGCAGCTGGCCTCGCAGCTACAACCTTTATGTTCAAACAAAGCTTAAGTTTGTAAAGTTAAATATACTGTATACATCATGTTCAAAGTCAGCTCTGCTGAACTTCCTCCCCAGCATTTTTGTCAAAAGGAAAAAAAAAAAAAGGATCACAGACAAAATGCTGTGAGTGCAAATACATTTAATATTGCAATATTTATTGTAGAAACAAGCCTTCTGCAGAGAGAGTATTTGCTTTGATGCTGAAGTACCCATTACTGGTCACTAGTACTCCTGAAACATTATCCACCCCCCATCCCTGCACAAGATGCAAACACACATGTATACAGCATAATAGTTCAGGTACCCAGACCTGGCAATGTCACTTGTTCAGAAGCATGAAAAAATGTAAAATAAACCTTAAAGAGAAGCATAATAAAGTAACTGTGCTGTCTTTAGAAATCCAGTAAGCTGTTTAAAATGTTTATCAGCAACAGTGGTGAAGCTCAATACAGTTCTTCAATGGCAAATTTCAGTCAGAGCCTTGCCTCCTGCAAACACCAGCATATTGAAGCACTAATTGCATAAAGTATTTTTAAAAACTGAAACCCCAATGAGTAGATCTTAACTGAAGTGGTTTTCAACCTTTCTTTCTCAAGTTGTTCTGAGCAGTATAACCAGCGAGCACCTCTCTGTGACGCATGTTTCATTCAATATATTTACACTTCTAGAAGCAAATGCCAGTGCACTGAACATCACTCAGCACAGGCTAGTATTGCATTCTCAAGTGAACTGGAAAACCAGGATGTTAAATTAGTGCTACAAACAGTAAAACCAGTAAGATTTTAGGGAGGCATAAAGGTTACTAATAGAAGCACACTTCAATTCTCTCTGCGTGTAGACTGGCAAGTCAACTTTTGGAACTTCTTCTTTTGAACTGAAATCTTCAAAGTTTTGTTAAACTACATATTTAAGGAAGCTTGAAGAACAATGAGGTAGTCTTTTTGGACATTAAAAAAAAAAAAAAAAAACTCCCTAAATAAAACCAATAAAAAAG
>VZTU01005917.1:29264-44382 GCA_013400835.1 Zapornia atra | reverse complement strand
AAAGACTCCCTACATGAAGCACATAGATAAGCCTGCTGTGAGAAAGACAGACTTTTCTGTGTATCTGCAACGAAACTACCCAAAATGATCACATAGTTGTAGCAGTTCAACAAATACTAAATTAACTGCTGGAAAGGTAATACTGCAGAAGTATTTACTCTACCTATGTAACAGACTGACTTCACTAATCATGGCAAAGGTGTGCCTAGCCTAGAACACTGACTCTTAAGGAAACAGCAAAGGGGGAAAAAAAAACGGAACTACAAAACCTCCCCAAGCATTTCCCTGAATCTCTCTTCTCTTTTGACCTTCAACAATTCATAGCTCAAAAATTCCTAAGCCAATAGGTAGTGTCTTTTATCGCACTGGTCTCATATACTGATTAAAATTGCCATTGCACCACCAATTTTCATAGAGAGTAACATAAATTAGAGCTTCTGATTTAGATCTATTAAGAGTACAAGGCCACAACATTTTTAATTTGAAGGCTGATAGTGTAACAAAAGATACTTAAAACCCCAAACTTCTATCAGCTGCCAAAACATTCCACTCAGCTGTAGCACCTTACAGAAACATCAGCATCATTGCACTGACACCTGCAAACAGCAAGAAGAATATAAAAGGGTTTGACTCTTCTGAAAACAGGACTAAGCTGCATGATACCACTACATTCAGTCAGCACCACTGCTGGCATTCAGCAGTTTTACTACAGTGTCTTGACAAGTTTTACAGAATATCCTTGCAATGATTTACCACATAGTTCAGAAACATTAAACTGCTATTACAGGGTGGGGAATTGAAGAACCAAATAAAAAAACCTAATTATTTTTTAGAAATATTAAAGCAGAATGTTGTGCAGTCCTACAGCTTTGCAAGTACTAAAGTGTTATCAGAATATTTAATGTAAAACCTGAAGTCTTCGTTAAGAGATTAGTAACTTCATTAGACCTTCTACAACTGACCAGTGATCTAGCATGACCTGGCCTATAAAGCCTTCCAAAATGCAGTATATTTTAAAATCATTAAGAAAAATAAGTTCTAGTCCTTTAAATAATTTAAAACATCAGTTGCTGGCGATTAATTTCTGGGCTAGTTCTCTGGCTCTTCAGTGAAAGCTGCCCAAAGTCTAATATTTAGAAATTTAGCTAAGTCACCCAGTTGCAATTTTCTCACTGATGACAAACATCTCTGAAAGCAAAGCACCACTGCCTACAGGCAACAACACTGGACCTGAACTACAATGACTTCACTTTGTAGTTTTCTCTGTCCTTCTTTCCCTGTTTTAATGTATGGCATCATGCAATCCTGTCATCTTATTTCCCCTCATCTGCAAGGTGGACAGAATGCAACTTCTCACAGGGAGCTGTCACCAGATATATTCAGAAATCCTGCATAAATTAAAGGCTGAAAGTTGCAATCCCCAGCTGCAACAGGTATCCCCTTAGAAAATTCTGTCAGTTACTTTGCAAAGCCGAAGTACGTACTGTCACCTCTCCCCAAAACTAGAACAGGAAGATTTGTGAAAACACTCTTTTATCTAGAATAGACACATTTACAAGTGCTTTACTTTTTAAAATCTTTTTACTTCAACAGCCCTTCATTCTTCTTTATGCCATTACTGTATTTATAGATAGTAATCGGTCTTACTAGACTACACGAGCTAAACCTGTTCAGCCAACTCTCGCCTGATCAGGCTCTGCAGCCTCCTTTCAGCACAGCTCCTTTCCCCATACCTAATCCAGGCTAGGTTGAGCAGATGAACTCAAGTCCTACACACTATTCTTCATGAGGAATCATCTTAGCTTTCTACAGCATTAGAGAATAAAGGAAGCATTCATCAAGAGCCTCGAGCTGAAATCTCCTTCATCACTTAACGTTTCTCCTCCTAGTCCAGGCTCTTTACCTGTGAAGCCAACAGAACTACTGAAGAGTGTCCTTACCCATGGATGATGATTTGGAAAGCTAAGGTGTTGATAACTAGCAGAAGGCTGAGATCATTTGTTATTTTAAATATGTGAAATCTGCTACTTTAAATAAGCGGAAGATGGAGTAATAATCAAATGTCATCACAACAGAGAGCACCTGGCTCTTCCCCAGTTGGTGACAATGTGCTTTTCATTAGCACCTGGACTGTGGATCCCTGGGGGACTCCTAAAGAAAACATAATGGAACAATAAAAGTTAACTTCTACACAAAACTAGGTTTGCAGACTTAAACAGGAATCACAAGCTGCATATAAGGGTAAAAATAGGCTAATGGTTATGTCATTACCTCATTACTATTCATCCACATGGACTTAATGAAACAGAAAAAATAAATCAGATAAATAAAAACTTAAAATCAAGTTAAGAGTTTGTTTACTGCTCTGGTTTTGAAAGTCAGTGCTGTTGCTTTAGTAAGCACATGACTCAGTCTTCCCTAAAAATGTTTATGTTGCGATATTTGGATACACCAACCACAGTCACACTGACCATGCAAGAAACAGTGAACAATGGCATTTCAACAACTTATTAAAATGGCATTTCAGAAGCAAAGAAAAGGCATTTAGTAGCTCCTAGTAATTTCTCTCTGCTAAAATGCAAAAGCTTTCTGAAAACAATGCGACCGAGTTAATTTGCTTTGAAGAATGTTCTGGACAGAAAGTGTCAAACAAGATGCACATAAATTTTGCTGTTTCTACACACATTCTCTCTCCCTGTCTGCAAGTAAAATGAAACAAATAAACTTTACATGATCACTCTTACCATGCACAGGAGTAAAAGGGATGGCCACACTGTCAGTGCAAAAAACCCTCAGAAAATTCTTGGGACTTTGTATTTAGTACTGTTGGGTACTGCAGTAGAATCATGCCAGGGTCAGCAGCTCACTGACACAAGGTCATCAGATAAAAACTGTCATGCAGGAAACTAATGGACCGTTTGAATCCACTAACTTGGGAGTTTTGTAAGAGGACTGTACATGAAAAGCTGGACGAGATGACGACCCTGGAATTAAGAGAATTTTCCCTTCTCTGTGCACAGAAAATATCCAAGAAGGCCAATTTCAGATGAGGAACAGAAGGTATCCAAAACAAAAATCCAAGGAAAACAGTGGCTTTGTAAAAATATCTGTGGGGTTTTGGGGGTTTGGTTGTTGGGTTTCTTTAATACTGTCTCTGACTTGTCAGGACAGAAATTTTTCTCAGCAATGTTCCAGACAGGATCAGAAAACAAACCCAAGTATTTCTTGGTGACGTATCTCACTTCAGTAACTAGAACAGGTTGCTTCTGAAGCCAACTGATTTCAAAAGCAGCAGCATCTGTGTGATCAAAAAGTGACAGAATTTAAGAGCTGATACAGACTAGCCAGAAAATCTTTAGGAAGTGAAGTAATTCCCACTTAATAAGGAAGCTAGGATAAGATACTCTAGCATCCATGGTTTATTTGCATTTTATTGATAACATCTAATAACTGTTTTTCTTAATATGAAGGTACTTAAAAATACATCATGAACTGATAAAGGCTGCCTTCTACCATGCAGTAGTAACACTTGTTACAGGAAGAAGAAATCTGGGAAGGGTGGAAGAACAAGAAAATAACGTGGATGGAAATTCAGCTCAAGCAGTTACAAGGGCACGTATGCTAGCTTATGACTTCCACATCACTCACAAGTATTGCTTTCTTTTGATGCAGACATCACTAGTTGACAGAGCTCTTGGAGATGCTCCCACCCATTCCCAAAAGATGCTGGAGCCAAGAAGGAACTTTAAGGAACATCACTATACACAAAGAGCATCACAGCAAACAAAGCAAATAAGTGCATTAACATCTTTTTTTTTTCCCAGTTGAGGGCTTAAAACCACATAACTAATAAGATGGATATGTGGTATTCTGATCATTTTGCTCATGTTACATCCCTCCTTTAGGCAGGGCACATGCTATTCAGGTTCAGGACAGAAAGAAATTCCATCAGCACAAACCAGTATACTGTAGTGTAGCAGAGTAACTATCCACTGGCACTTCCCCAATGCAAACCAGATATAGACTTACATGATGGACACAGTTATCAAATCCAACTTTAGTTCTTTTAGGGTAAGAGAGCCTTTCCCACCCAGTGTTTTTTGCTGCAGATCACACTGCGCCTAATTACAGAGAGAAATAATTGTGCTTTTTTATGCAATGCAAAGACAGATCCAAAGCAACACAAGCACGATGGAACTCTGTAACACAAAATCTCAATACCTCCCTCCCTGCCATGAAAACAGGTACAACCACCAACTAGTTATGAGTGTACTTTGTTACAGCAACTGCTCCACTTGCAGGAGTGGGAACATTAAGAAGATCCCAAGAGTAAACACTTCATATGAAGTCGCAGAGTTTGCTCATCTCCTGTCCCAACTGTTTAAACAAGCAGCAAGCGCTCTAGCTCACGATGCATTCTAATGATAAAACCACTTAAAACCTGAGCCAAACTCAAACGAAGTTTGGACTAGATAGGACTACCAGGCAGCCGTGTGCCCGCTGTGCAGTGAGGGGGCTCCACGGCCCGGCCGGGGCACAACGGGTCACCCTGGCTCTGCCTGAAGAGCGGCTGAGCCGCGCACCGGGCGGCGTTCGCTGCGCGTCTCACGGCTCGGTTGGGAAAAGTACGCGCAGCGCTGTCAGGGCTGAACAGCTGCCGCTCCTGCGCCCGGCGGAGCTCCAGCTGTTCATTCATGAGTTGGGGCTGACTGGAGCTTCTGGGAAGTGGGAAGTTTCCCGTTTAACAGGTTAAAGCTCCTCTCCGGGAACGGGCGGAGGGGGGAAGCAGGGCTGCGGAGCGTGGTAACGCGGGAAGCCCGCGTCCGCGAGGGGAGTGGCTGGGGGCAAAAAGGGATGCGGCTCAGTCTTCTCCGCGCCCTTACCCCCTCCCGGCACCGCCAGCGGGCAGCCGTGCCCCAGCAGCGCGACAGTACCGGCGGCAGCACGGCGCTGCCGCCCGGCCTCCCCCGCTCCACCACACCACACCGGCCTGCCACGCTGCCTCGCCCCCGCCGCCAGCCCCCACTCCTTACACGGTGATGTGCCCGGCGCCCCGTACCGCTACGGGATCCGGCGCGTCGCGGGGCCGAGGCAGCTCCTGGCTCCGCACCACAGGCTCGGACTCCTCCTCCTCCTCCTCCTCCAGCTCATAGATAGTGTCGAAGTCCGCCATATTGGGGAGTAGTACGCTCATCTCAAGCCCACCCCCCGCGCAGCTTTGCCGCGCGGCTGCGCACTGCGCGCCGGTGGGCGGAGCCCTGCGCTAGCGCCGGCGGGAGGCCGGCGCGCAAGCGCACTAAGGCCTCAGGGGACGTGCACGCGGTTGTGAGGACGCTGAGCCTAGCGCGCCCCGTATCGGGGGATAGTTCTTCAGCCTCGCCCCTCCGGGCGGGAGGACGTCGGGCTGCCTTCCTGCTGCAGGAACGTGGGCATCTCCTGCAGCCGCCGCGGCCTCTCAGGAGGCGGTACTGGCCTGGCTGATAGGAGGCTGCCGCCGTGCCTCAGGTGCGCGCGCCCCTTCCCGCCGCACCGCGGGCGTAGCGCGGCTCCTCACACTCGCTCCCGGGGTGGGGGTGGCGAGGGTGCTGCCCAGGGAAGGAGGGGGCGTCCCGCTGTGCTCCTCTCTGTTTTACCCCTTCTCCAGGTGTGTCTGTGTGGTGGCTTTAATAAAAGCAGCTGGGTAGATATTTTTCCCTGTTCCCCTCTCGTTGCTCACTTGCTCAGGTTTTACTTGGGCCACTCGAGTATGGCTGATGTTTAGGTGAGAGAGAAAGGGATGGTTTTCATGAGGGATGGTGTCTGGAATTTTCTCGAAGCTTTGAGGTGCTTGAGCTTTGTTGGTTGGTTTGGCTGTTGAGTTCTGGACTAGGTAATGTGGTGAGAGAGAAGAAAATCCCTGTAGGAGTATTAAACTTGAGGAAGAAAAAATCTTCAGCATAGTTGAGAGTGGAGGAATGCACCTTACCTATTGTACGTGTGAAAAGTAGTATTGAGGTAAGCTTAGTCGTATACTGCAAAGGGAAGCTAAGAAAAAAGTGTTGGTGTTTGTAATTGCCATAGGGGAATCGTGACTAAAACTCTCAAGAGGGTTTGTGGGTTGTTTGAGGTTTTTCAGTATTAGTGTAGCTACCATAAAGTGATGTGTCAGGTGTGGTATATGGCTGGATCGGAGTTCTTGACCCCTCCCAGCCTCTGTAAGGAAGGGAGCTCACCTCCTCTTAGGAAGAATGGGTCTGCACCCTTGTTTGCAGTTCATGGGAGAAGACTTCCTCCAGATACCATCTTTGTTGGTTTTCAGGACCTTCTAGGGTGCAGCAAAATTCATTTGACTTGCTTGCAAGCATTTTTGCTGTTTCCAAAAGCAAAACTGTGTGAGCTATAGTTTTATCACTTCTGTGTACTATTGCTTCAGCACATTACCCATTTAACATGGAGTCAAGGGTAAATAACACTGTAACCACTTGAGGAAAAAAGTTGTAACTGAGGGAAAATATGTCATTATAAAATCAGATTGAAATATATGTCCTTTTTTCTCCCATTTATGTGAAAAATCTATATTTTTTCAATTTGTCTTCTGTTGCACATATGCAATTGCCATTCATAACCTATAGAAAGGCACAGGACCACTGAAATAAGGTTATATGTGTGGTTATTAATAAGGTTTACTTTACTCTCAGGTAAATTAAGGATGTCTGCTTTAACTGATGTGAAAGTCAAAAGGGTAAAAATTGTACCTGAGAACACTTTAAAAAATGATAGGTGCTATGGTGTGCGTTTACATTGTAAGTGTTAATATTTAGTTGAGAGAACCTTAGTTCTTGGCAGCTTTGGTGAACTGCCTGCGCAAAGGGTAGCTATATTTAAAATATAACTGCAGGGTTTGTACCCTGATGTCCTTTTGGCCAGTGTTTCCTATGAGAAAGAACTAGATGCAAACTTTTGGGCTGAAGGCCTTGTGCTCTTTCTGAGCAGAAGTCAGGCAGCTCTGGGATTATTTTAGAGCAATCCATGGCACATGTTCCTAGTTTTTATGGCATTTTCCAGGTATCCCTGCAGAATGCTAAGTAAAATAGTGAAAACTTAATTGCTTTATCTCTTTCAAAGTGCTACAACACTTTTCCTCTAAGCTTTGTATGACCACTGATTTTTATAATGCTTGCTGGTATATCTTCATGTATTAGAATATTTTAATGTGACAAATTAAGAGGTTTTTATAGGTGCTTCCATAATCAGAGGAATAATTTGAATAGAGGACCACAGGTAGGGTGCCTGATACAGTAGATGTGAAATGTGTTTTATGTAGATTAAGATATAAAGATATTTGGTATGTTTTTCTGTATTAACTAACTATTAGTGTTTGTACTTCTCGATTGTCATCATTATTTCATCTGGATCATGGCTTTTTAATAGTGTTGTTAATGGAATACATCAGTAGCAAAGGTTCCTTGGCCTTAAAAGAAATGGCAGGTATTTCTTGATCACTTTTAACAGCATCCCTGTAATGTTATGGGTTGAGGGATCCTGTCTGCAAAAGGTTGTGTGGTTTTGCCTGTGTGTGCTTTTATAAAGCCAAAGCAACTCTGGTAGTGATTCTGTTGATATAAAGTATTTGGATTTCACCATGGTTTTTCATAAAAATGTCTCCCTGTTGAGACTAAGCAGTTTTGAGGTGAAGGATAGGCTAACAACCAGTTAAATGATAGAAGACAGCCCTCATAACAGGGAAGATGACTAATGAAGTCCAACAGCCAAATGATGTTCCACATATGTTACTGGAATAGGAGAGTGACAGTTTGACACAGATGTCTAGCTGTCCTTTGGCAAAACAGGCTCTGTGCTGTGCAGAGCTGGGGGAGTGAGGGAGTTAAACTTACTTCAGCTGTGTCTGACAATTTATGCTTATTGCTGTGTGTAATGCTTAGATGTGCAAGGGAGAAAGGTAGACCACAGGAACAGACAATTACTGGTGGATCAGGAGCAGTCTGCAGCCTGCTTATGCAAGTAAATGAGAGCGAAAGAGGCGGCTTGGGAGGACTGTAGTTGGGTTCATATGGTCATGACACTGTGCCCCACTGGCATGATCCAGCTTTCACTGGGATAAGTGCTTCTGCACAGACTTGGCAAACACATCAAGCCCTTTAAGCAGATTTGTGCTTGATTGTTTTTAGTGTGCTTAGGATCCCCTTGGGTGCTCTAAAGCCAAGTCTGCTTCCTGTTTCCTGCATGTGTTCAGTTTTGTTCAAATAAAAATTGGTTGAAAATTTAAGAAGGATGAAACAAAACGATAGACCAGCAGTATGTGTACTGTAAAGTGAAGCTGTGTGCTCATCTGCAAGCTCTTACAACTTCAGCATTAGCTATGGCAATGAGATGCAGGTGGTAGGGAAAGGTGTGGTAAACACAGGGAGATCCAGCCACTGAATCATGTTTCATTTAAAACCCTGTGTTTTCATGCAACTTGTGTTCTAATTTATTAAATAAGCTAATGTTACAGACATTTAAAATGGGTATTTTGACAGAAGCGAGCATTTGGTGGAATTGAGGCATGAATTCTTTTAGATGCTCAAATAGATGGTAAAATAATTTAGTAAATTGAAGAGTAACATGAGGAAGTGTAGGATATTGGCATAATGTACTGCATGACCTCTTTATAATGAGTGTCTGAGGTATTAGCAAACCAAGAAAGGAAGTAGCTCTAATTGAAAAAGATCCTTCGCTTTACTAGCTTCATATTTAATGTCTTAGGCTTTTTAATTAATAGGTTGAAATCAAAGTTCAGCTGAAGATTTGGTTGACTTTTGGGGTGGGGATGAGGGGAGGTTCTCTCATAGCAGGAATGATGACTGTCTGGAGTAAGAATAGAATGTTTTAGAAAAACTTATTTTGTAACCCTTATCTGTATTTGAAGAATGCCTGCTAAGTGTTGAGTTTTTTCAGTATGATTTATCAAGCTTTGTGGCTTCAGAGGAAGAGGTATTTAGATGCTTCACTTTCAGTATTTTTTTAGGGTGCTGTTCATTAGATGAAACAACAATGTCATAAAAATTGAATGATTTATGGAGAGATGATGGTCTCTGGCTATGTTTATCCACCCTAATCACTTCCTTGGAATAAAAGGTTGTGCATGTTAGAGCATGAAACATGCAAAGATTCAGGAAAGTTAAAACAAAGCACGGTTTTAAATAAAAGTACTGTTGAGAGAACGTGGAAAGGGAATGCTGATGTGGGCCTCAGAGATACTGAGTTGTCTTCCAATATGTTTTTTCCTTCTTTGTTCCATATGAATCCCCACGCAGCCATTATTCAGAAGGAAGAATACACAAGTGATGTCTTGTTGGCTGACGTAATTCACTCATTTCAGACAGGTGTTACAACAGAGGCAAAGGTTGTTGGATAATAGGAATATACTCTTGGAGTTAGGAGAATGTATTTTAAGGCTGTTGGAGGGACCATTGTGTTTCTTGGTGAATATTGGTTCAAGAAGCGGAGGGGATTCAAAACTTGAGTGCCTTGCTGGAAGTATGAATGCATCAGCTTTGATGCAGCAGAAATATTCTCCCTTTTCCTAAAAGAGTGAATGGAATAAACAGTAATAGGCCTCACCTGTAAGGTACCCCCTTCCTAAGTCAGTTTCTGCATGCTGAGGTTACTGATTCTTTTTTGAAAGAGTGTTCAGAATACAAGCTCTTGAGAGCTTTTTTGTTGGTGGGGGGTGTGATGGGAATGTTGAAGGGTTTTGCAGGTTTTTTGATGGGGTGATCTGCCTGGTTAGCTTGTTTCTCCAGTTCCCTGTGTGAAAAGTTCTGGAAAGATTGAAATAAGCTTGTGGAAGAAATCAACTGGTAGAATGTGTTGATTAGTAATGAAGTGTCTCTTGGTAGAATTTATTTCCATTGATGTGAAATCATGGTGTGATGTAGAAAGAGCAGTTTTCATAAGAACTGTTTCTACCTGTGTGACACAGGAGCAACTTTGGAAAAGTTGCCTCAGTTGGAAACAGGATTAGCTTGACACAGGAGCAAGTTAAGCTGCTGTAATGTCAGAACATCTGTGTTTATGCTTTGTAGTGGATTGGTGAACAACCACTTTCTTTCAGTGCTGCTTTTGAACCTGTTTCAGTTAAGCTTTCTGTTTTCTTGGCTGCCCTGTGTGTGCTGGGCTGCTGGTGACATTTATATCACCTTCCACATTGAGTTTTGCAGTTTCTTCTTCCAAGAGTGGATGATGCAGTAAATGGTCCTATCTTAACACAGACGTTGCATCACATCTGAAGAATTTGATATGGCAGTTGGCAGTAACAGGAGCAGAATGTGTACAGAACTGCATGAAGATAAAGCTTGAAAATGGTCTGCAAAATTATTAAATATAAAACGGACAGTCTAGCTGTGTTCCAGCCATCCCCCTGTGGTGTGAGAGGCTGGACAGGATTTTTACACGTGATCGTTGTAAAGGTATGTATTATGTCGGTCGTGCTGGTTGACTAGACATCAAGAAGACTGTGGTATGTGGGACTATGTAGTGGTTTATGCTGAAAAGCCAGAGTTGGTTTTGTTTTGCTGGAGCAAATCCTGAATCCTCTGATAGCATCCCACTCAGAGGTAACTGGTATTGAATGAGTTTGATGGGAGTCTGACAACCTGTATGAAACAGCCATGTGAAACACTGGTATTTTTAGTGGCTTGTTGTTCTGTATCCCATCTCTTTTTGCTGTTTCCATGAGCAATCTTCTAAGTTTTCAGTAATTTAATGTTTCTTATTTTATTGCCCTGCTTTTGATAGTTGGGGTGATAGGAAGTGTGTCAAGCTCTAGGAAGTTTCTGTTAATGGATCAGAGTATTAAGTTGATGAATGTATAGGCATTTCAAACATTTTTAGCCTCAATTGCACATGAGAAGCAGTAGCTAATAATGGTTTTCAGATCCCTGATTACAACTTGGCCATCTAGTATTCAGCCTTGTATTAAGCTGTTCACCTGTGATGGTGCATTTCACTCTCAAATTAGGAAACCTGTATCCAAAGGATGTATCATATGCTGCAGAAAACTTTAGTAGGGCCATCAGTGTTCATTGCATCCATGGAATAGTAAGAATTGTGCTTTCAGTGCAAATAATATTTTCTTTTAAAAATAATATTAACCACACATTTTAAGATTGCTTGATAAGTACCTGAGGCTTTTTTTGAAATAACTCCCAAAATGTTAGCATTACCTCCTAGTTTCCTCTTAGGGAAATAAAAGCATAACTGTTTACTGGGAGCTGAAGCCTATATGTAGGTGATCCTGTCTAATGCTGTGGGATTTATTATGAGAAAAAGACCCTGGCAATTATTCTGGGTTGGTTTGTTACACTTAGCAGAAGTCTTTTTACCTTTTCAGGTGCATCCATCATCTTATTGCAGGTTGACATTCTTTTGTTTAGCAACAGGGATGTATGTAACTTTGTAGACAAATAAGGATACATTCATTTGTTGAAGGTAAGCCAAGAGTGGTGAGAGGATTAATGAAACTATTTTTGTGATACAAATATATTGTAATGTCTAGGTTTTGGGCTTTGAATGAAGGTGTGGAGCTCTGTGCTGTGTATACTGAGAATGCCTAATGTAGAAGTAGTTCAATTTTCAAAAGTAATCTTAGTTTCAAGAGGTGTTTTATGTTTCTGATCCAGGTTTTTATTTGACCTCTTATGACTATGAGCAGCCAGTTAGTAGTTCTCTTTTCTCTGTAAATTATGATTTTAAAAATACCTTATAATAAGGTTCTCTGGAATATCTGGTCTAAGCTATCTGTCATTACTTTAATACAGCTAAATCTGTAATTGTCTTTATATTTTCCCCACAGATCAATATTTAGAAGTCAGTTAATGAAGCAAAATCACTATGTTGCTGCATTGAGTCTCAGCATGAGCAGTTTGTGGTAAAGTGTTCCTCCTTGATTAAGTATTTATAGATAGTGGGACTGAGAAAGGCAATTGTTCCCAAAGGTTTGGCACCTCTGCAGTAATCTCATAAGAATAAAGATGATATAAATAAATGTCAGAAAGGATTTGTTGGCTGCTGGAATCAGACAGTTGTGTGATGCAGAATTTTCTTTTGATACCAGCATGGTGTTAAAGTGGCTCACTACTTCACAAACTCAAAATACCTATCAAACAGCTAAACTTAAACAGTGTGATGGTTTTCTATTTACATAAAGTGAAAAAGACGGGAAACTGAGAGATTGGGGAAATAACCACAGGGTGAGAAGGATTGTGTTTTATTTATTATTATTTTTTTTGCCTAATGGTGCTAAGGGAGTCTAATTAAAATCCCTGGAGAAGTCTTCAAAGAAGGAAAGATAAGTATTGTAAAATGTTATTTATAACCTTTATTATTTCTTCTGCCCCATGTAAACACAAAAATCAAATGCAAGGGCTACATCACATCTTCTGAAGCTTTTCCTCTGTGTACACAATGTAGAAGGGTTGAACATAGCTGCCCAGAAGGTAATAGTGATGTAGGCACTTTGCAATGGCTGGGTTGCCTTCCCCCAGCTGTGTATCCTGATCCTTTGGTGCCCGTGCTGATCTCAGCAGAACTTGAATATAGGATGGATTTCAGGCTGTTGTGTAGTCTTTAATGAGCCATTAAAATGGCTCTGAAAAAAACCTGACATGCAGTTCTGAATTGTATTTTTGACTTTTGGATAATATTTTCTGCCAAAAAAAAGGTGGGCTACAGTCAGATCCACTGTCACTGACAGTAGGAATTTCCTTCTTTCAGCTGCTTGCTCTTTTCCCTTCTTTATGACTTTCCGTCCTCCTGATCTGGTAATATGACTGCATATTTAATTGCTCTCTAATACAGTTTACTAAAAATGATCCAGGTTAGTCTAAGAGGAGTTAATATTTTTTTTCCCCTTAGGTTATTTTGAGAAACAGCTGTGGCACTGCACTTAAATTTAAAAGGATGTTATGATCTAGATGGGAGGGTAGCTATGCACAGTGCAAGATAGGGGGAATAATTATAGCTACTTAACTGTAGCCAGAGAATATAATCCAGGTCATTATCTAGTACACAGAAGAGACTGTTTCCCCCAAATATTTATTAATCTGTGCTTTCAGTACATTTGAAATAGAACTGATGAAAAAAAAAATCAGGGTGAAGTTCATGAAAAAGGAAAACACTTTTTATTGACAGGCCTGATTTTAAACATCTCATAGGAGCTGCTTTGTATCCCATTGGCATCTAATAGAGTCTCATTTAAAAATGTTTCCTTTGTGAACTGTGGTTCTGAAGTACAATCAGTGGCTTCAGTGGCTCTTCTGGCCAGCTTGGCAGAGCAGCATGGCGTTTCCTGAGTTCATGGCAATTCAGGAAAGGTAGACGGGAGCTTGTTCAGAAACTGCAAGGTGATAATTTTACATATGTTGAATATGAGCCCAGTACATAAACCAGGTACCTTTTTTTTTTTTTAGATTTTGACATAAATTAGAGGGAAAGAGAAACTTTATGATAAATCATACATTTCTGGTATACAAGTATAATGAAATGTTCTATATTTATAGCTCTTTAGTTGCCACTCTTCCTTGGTGATTTGAAAACTCATCACCAAAAAATCTAGAAACTAGGAAAAGTTGTGTCTCACTTCCTGGTTCTCTGTCACTGATACCTTCACAAAAGCTGTTGCCTGCTCTTCTCTACAGGTAGGGCTTCTGAAAGGTAGGGCTTCTGAGGATTTGAGATTTGGGTAGCAAGGTAATGTTCCTCTTCCCTTTTTTTTTGTATGCCTAAAGTATTACATCTTCTTTCTTCGTGAGTATCTTGGGAAATGATTTTATCTTCTACATTCTTCATGTATAAAAGTCTGTTTAGTGTATATTTAGTCTAGGGGATCCTGCTCTGGCAGGAGGGTTAAAGTAGATGATCTTTTGAGGTCCCTTCCAACTTGTAATGTTCTGTGATTCTGTGAAAATGACAACAGAGGTGGAGGGGCTGGTGGAACTGGGAAAAGCTCCTCTCCTATGTCTGCTGTATGTGTTTCTTTGAATCAAAAGCAGAGCAACGTGTATGTGTCTTGCTGTCTGCTAGCATGTATACTTACATTAATATAAACAGAAGTAGATCTGTTTGCTGTGTGCTCAGTGGCATGCTGCTCTGTCTAAATGCCCATACAGTCACATAATGCTGTCATATCAGTGAGCAGTTTTAGAAGACTCTGAATTAAAGCCATGCAGATACACTCTGTTTTTCATAGGGTTGAGTTTTATAAATATTTATATGCACAAGATTTTCTGTTTGCATCAAAATGTGCCTATTTATTTAAATCATATGAATAAGATTATTAGCAGTATACTGGAGAACCACCCACAAGATACTTAACAGTCAGTAGGATCTTATTCTATGTCACAGTTGGTTTTTTTTTCCTAGTTTAGCCTGAGACATTTGTGTCTACAATTTTATAATTTAGTACTGATTTTTGAAGTGTTATTATCACAATTCCTAATAGAATTACTTTCATGGAGTGACTCTTATTTTTAAATAATTGGGAAACAGCGAGGCACATCTTCAAATTGAAGTGATCTAATTTATTGAATCCAGACAATGAATGTTTTGATGAGTTCTATCCTTGTTGCTCAGTGCATTACCAGTGCTCATTGACACCAAGAGAAGCAGTTTGATCTGCTGTTCCTGAGACCAAGAGTTGGATGATGTTGAAATAAGTGATATATGATTTCTCATATAACAGATAACAGTGGTTTCTGTTTGTTTTCTTCCATTTTCCCTTTTTATTACCTTTGCTCCTGATTTTCAGTATTTTTTTCCTCCAGTAGAGCACTTGTTACACTATCAAATTGCTCCTATGAGGAAATTCCAGCGAATTGTACTACTGAAGGGTTTGGGGATTTTAGTGCTTTGGGTTTTCTCTCTACTTTTTCCAGACTTGTCAGTTGTCTGCTAGATCCCATTGCAATCATTAAAGATAAACACACCATGAACATGTTTATCCTTAACTTTTTCAGGAGTTCTTTGAAATACAGCTTTGGGATATTTCTTGCCTTTCGCCCAAAATAGGTGTCACGTTTAAAATCAGTGATCCAAGACTACTAGTATTTACCTTTAAAGGTTTAGAGTCATTAAACAA
>VZTU01005917.1:2789-27894 GCA_013400835.1 Zapornia atra | reverse complement strand
TGTATTTTTTGTTACTGGACTAGGTATTTATATAGGTATTTACAGATACCTACATACTACATCCTATGTATAAACAGATATCAGCATTACTTAAGTCCAGTGAATTTACCAGACTAATTGTACAGATGTAAAGACTCCTGTCTATTCAAAATCTACTTTTAGTTTAAGTAACCCTATTTTGCTTCCTATGTGAAAGTGAAGGAGTAGAAGACACCATTTGTGGTTTTCTTATTAATTTTTTTGTGTTCTTCCTTTACAGTTTTTGTTACATCCTTTAAGATGTTGAATACTATATGATCAGGAAAGTCATACCATTGCTTTGTATTGAAAATCTCATTAATATTTTCTAGGAGGTTTTATTGCATTACTGGAAATGACAATAAGAAGCATTTAGCTTTGTCATGAGTCCTGTAGAAACACAGAAAAATTATGTATTTTGTCTACATTATATTTGAAGGAAATTTTTCAGTCAAAATTTGGATGGCTTTAAGAGCAACAGCTATGTAGAAGGAACCCACTGATTTTATGTGGTGTCACTGGTTACTCCAGGCATGTCTGTGTTCTAAATCAGTCAGCTTGTATAACATTAAGGTGGAAGCTTTGAATCTTGCATAATTGCAGTTCTCTGAACATTTTCCAGTGCAGCTATATCCTACTGTATAACAAGCTTCTGCCCATCAATGATAGACTTGTTTTTTGTAGTTACTTTCTGGGGCCACACAACATCCTGTGGGGTGTGATCTCAGCACTATTTTGGTCTGGGATTGAGCGTCACTGCATGTCACTGTTTATAAAATCCAGAGCTTGATCCTAAAATATCATTGCTTATCTGTGCATCCTTACACTTCAGCTTCAGTCAGTCCCTCTCTGTTCCATGTTCTTGCACAGACTGAAGCAGAGGATGCTGAAAGAGGTGACTATTTGGAGAACTGAATGTGTATATTCAGAACCAACAAAAGTTTGTAGAATTTGAGTAAGAAAGATCTCTTGTTTAAATTTACCTGGGGACAAGAAATCTGGCTTTGAATGTATGAGATGCCTTATCCAGTATCACCAAATGTTCCTTATCCTCCCAACTATGGCAGAATTCCTGAAATTCTGTTTATAAGGAAGGCTGGACTCAACAGTTACTGTATTTGCACACTGCAGAGCTGTGCTTCCTAAGTGTGCTTTCAAACACAGTGATTTTAGGAAACTCTTTTTCCTGGGTTCCTCTAGTCTTTGTATGAACACAGTGAGATACCTGGGCTCCTGCTCAGCAGACTGTTCAGGACTGAGCTTGATTATGTGCTTGATATGAATGAATTCAGAGCTGCTTTCTGAAGAAGCAATGGATTTAAGTGAGCACCTAAATCTCCTGAATGAGTAGCACGAATGTGTGCTTAACAGGCATAAAAATTTGGCATGAAAATTTTATAGCCTAAAGTATCCTGTAAATAGTGTGTGAGAACTACCACTGTAGGTGAAGCATCTGTGAACATAATAGCAAAAAGAAATATTGCCTTGAAAATCAAAGGCTGTAAAACTCCTTAAAATGTGCTGAAATCTGACTGAAGAAGAATGTGGGCTGTGGAAATAGTGGTAACAAATTTGTAATAAAATAAGGTATCTTATTTGATTGCCCTTTGAATGCTGAGTTACCATTTTCCTGGCTTACAGCTGAAATGTATCCAATGCTTTGGAATTGTTCTGGCCACTATCTCGTGTGATTGCAAGAAGAAATAAAATAGTGAGTGTTGTAACTATCAGGAACCTAGCTAAGATAATGTTAAGCTGAACTGCTTAAATTCTAGCTGTCTAGCAAGCTGTTACAGGTGTAAGAATAAGTACTTTTTCTAGTATAAATGAATTCCTACTGTTCAGTTACCCATAACTGGAGGCTTCTGTTGAATTAACCTATTTATTAATTTGCATTTCCATAGAGTATTCTCCATGTGCCAGATATACTCACAAACTTTGTCACAGTATCCATGTACCTGTCTTTCAGATAGTCCCAGGTTTGCTGCAAGTTCTGACTTTCTCCTTATTGTAATGTATCTGTTGCAGTGAAATTCCTTCTCTAATTCTAGTCTCTGATGATCTGTGTAAACAACTCGGTACTTTTCTTTTGTTCTTGTTTTGCCTGTATAAGAAAGAAATATGATTAATAAGCTGAATTTTATTTTCTATAGCATCTTTCTTTCAAACTTCTCAAATATTTTACAGACATTATTAACTGAACTACAGAGTACTTGCACAGGATTGCTGTGTTACAGAGAAGGAATATGGGTTGCAAAGTGGATAAGTGAGTATTGGCTATCATAACAGTCTCCTTTGTTTTCTCCCTCCCTCTGTAAACATACATTTAAATGTAAAGCTCTTAAGTGAAAAACATCCTGAAGCATCTTAAATAATTCATAGCAGTACAGAACTGCTGCTAGCTATATTTGATCTCAGGGGGGTTTCATTGAAGTGACTTCCATGTATACGTGGGCATAAATACACAGGATTTCAAGACTGAACTTCAGCCACAATTTATTCAGTTGTATCATGTTTTAATTCTTTATTTGAGATTTTAAAGATCACCTCTTATGCAAAGAAATGTCCTGCTTGAAATGCTTTTGCTTTCTTGTGTGGCCACAGGACATGCTTATAAATTCAACAATCATTTAAATTTATTTGTTTCAAAAAGGTTGTCTTGGCAGCTGCTGGGTGCCTGTGGAGCTGTTCCTGGGGGTAGGTACTCTATGTGCTGAGTTTCCCGTTTGAGTTGCAGGCACTTGGCAATTTGTAAGACGAGGCAATAAAATGCTTGTAAAAGTATTTCAATATCATCCTCTCTCTAATGCATAAAAGAAATATTCTTCAATACATTGGGTGAATAAGCCAAGAGAAGCATTACTTAGTATTTAGAGGATACCTCTGATTTCAGACTTTTTAAAACAATTCTTCATGTAATAATAATACAGAGAGCTCACTTTTCAACTTATTTGTTCTCCTTTGCACTTTCAACAGCCAACGAGATAGTTTTCCTTTTTCTTCAGATCTTCCCAGGTTTTTTTTGATGTGAGTTTTCTGGGACAAACTGTAGGACAAAGACTCCTTTAAAGTGGTTCCCTAAAATCCATTGAGGTGTTAAGATGAAGCACACGCCACACAAAGGAGCGACAAGGAGATCTTATCAAGAACCCCTTTCACATTCAGAAACACAAGCCAATTGGTTTGGAATTTACAAGCCCTAAACAAATGTCAGACTCTTTCATCTTAGCAGAGGAAAAAAGGACAGAAATAGATGAAGGAATACTTTTTTTCTGCAGTTCTCTCTAATTTTGGACCAACACTCAGGATAGACTGCAGTATTTTTATCTCAAGGCTAGAGGTAGACATAGCTTAAGACATTTTGAAATGCACATAATTAAGCTCGTCTTCCCAAATCCTCTGCCTCTTTGACTTCTAGTGTGCAAGGTTTTCCTGCCTGAATTTGCAGGACTAAAACAATCATCAAGCTAGGCTTACTTTTTTTCAACTTACAAATTTTTGGCTTTGAAATATTTGCTCTAATAGTTATGTTAACAGTGGTATCGATAGTCAGGTTCCTTGTAAACTGAAGGCTCAGAAGGTAATCTTTGAAAACAAGTTAAAATTCAACAGGGTTATTCTGGCTTCACTATAATCAGCAAATATAGCCATGGTTTGAAGGGGTGGAGAAAAGGAGTAGTTTTCCCCATTCCCCTTGGTCATAAAATTCACAGAGCATTTCTTCTGAAGACAATAAAGCCAGGAGAAGGCCTCTTTATTTGCTGTGAAAATCATCACCCTTTCCGGCAATATAACTCCTGAAGAAAAGGGGGAGAAGGAAGAGACAAGACTGCATATCAAAGCAAAGCGAAGTGTTGAAAGGGTCTGTTGCCTCAATATGACAGATAGGCCTCAAAACCTCAGACAATGTAGGCCAGTGGAAAATAGATGTCACAACTAGTTTACAAAGAAAAATAAATTAGCTTTAGAGCAGAGGGATGGCTTTTTTTTCCCTCCTGCTTTTCTGTTTTGCTTTCTGGCTCTGCTTCTGCTGTGATGTAATCTGAATTCTTCTACATCACTGCTTGTTTAAATAAAGACATAAAATGTGTTGATCTAAATAAATTTTAAAAAAAGCTGAGGCTGATCTTGCAAAGTATAAAATGTTGTCCTTTAGTCCTCTTAAAGTCCATTCTTTTTCTGAGAAGGGTCACTCCCAGGTGAAGTTTTTAAGATACAAAATCTCTTTTCTAGGCCCCTGTTTAGACATCTTCCTGTCAGTAAGTTTCATCCTTGGATGGCTCACTCGCCTTCATAAAACATACATTTACACTGTTGATTACAACAGTTTTAGAAATTAATTGGCTTGAAGCTTTGCTCTTATGTAACTGAAGCTGACAGGGCATCATTTTGTCATTGATGTTTACTAAGAACAGTATTGGACTGTAAGGAATTCTGTAGGTGTTCTTGTTCTCATTATGATAGCCTGTCTAGGAAGATCTCTTTACCCAGCCTGCTTTCAATGTTTGTGTTTTAAAATGCCTTCTTGCCTCATGATCCTGTATTTTAAATTTAAAAAAGCTTTGATTCTGAATGTACAGTTATGGTCTTTTAGTGGGAGGGTATGTCATTTCAAGTAAAATTTTAGCAATTGAAAGGACATAGTACTTCTGTCTTGGTGATGTTTTTTCATCCTGAGAATTGACCTGATCAGGTAAACTTTCATTTCTCTCTTCCTGCAATTTAATTTTTGGTAGACAATTTTGAATACCCATATTGAATCAGAATGTAGTGTGTTTAACAGAGTCTAAATAAAGGGGGGGAAATTCCCATTAATGCCGTCCCCCCCCTCCCCAAAATTCCCATTGCCTGTAGGACTGTATTTCAGTAGGCTCCATTATTTAATGAGATGAGACTGCTGTTATTCCATGTTGCTCACATGCATCGATGAGAGCACACACCACTAGGGATGTTGAGGACATAACATGTATTTATATATATAAATGTATTTGTGACACTTAGGGCAGCAACTCGTAAATTTTACAGCCATATTTGGAACTGTATTAAGCAGTGGGAATATTGAAGGGGAAGAGTGAGCTACTTTGATAGCATGGATAATATCATGGCAATAAGACAAAATGGAACCAGTCTGTTTCAAAGAGTGCTTGTAGTGGTATCAAGTAAGCTTTCTTAGGTTCTCTTCTAGGGAAGTTCATATGTTACATGCATAATTTCAGTATTGACATTATTTGTTTCATTTTTCACAGCTTTATATGTGTAGGGAGTAAAATTTTTCAGTTCTTAGTTACCATTATTTTAAAATCACTAATGAGAAGCCAAATCTCTTCTGTACTATTCTTGTTTTGCAAAACACGTTTATGCTTTACTCTCCCAAACATTTTTTTTCCTAAGCTGGGTTGATGTCTGTGAAGTCCTGAGCTGCTTTTAGCACTTCAAAGGGTCGGGCTCTAGGAATGTACAGCTGCAGGGCATGTATCTATTGACAGGCCCCATTTCACCTGTCCAGTGTTGTTCATAAAGTGTTTTGGCATGCCTGTAACTTCTGTGTAAATGCTTTTCAGAGGAGAGATGAATTCAGGCACACAACTGCTGTTCTGAATTGTATAAGTATTTTATGAAGCTGAGCAAGCTTGTGAGAAACCTTTCAGGGTCTTCCATGTCTGTGCAGTAAGTGTAAAACTTAGGATGTAGATTTTTAAATCTCTTTTATTCTTTAAGAGTGCTAACACATTTAAGATTCAAGTGACACCATGACAGAGACAGCATTGCCTCAATGACATTTGATAGACTCGATTGAATTTGGTCTACACTCAAGTCTTGCATCACTTCTACACCTGGAAATCTCCAATGATGTTAATGAAGTTACTGCTGATTTACATGAGTATACATACAGGGAGGGGGGAACACAGGCTATAAATCTGTCTGGCTTTGAAGACCTTTGTAGAGACTGCAAGCTCAAAGGTGGCATTATGATATCTTAATGTTCACTAGGCATTTTATATTTAGTAACAGTAGCAAAACTGTGTATCAGCTTTCTGGGTAAGCAGTTACCAGACTAACTTTCTTCTTGGGAAATAACCATTTGAAGGAGGATTGTGTCTCAGGCAGCAGTGCTGATTTTGTGTGTCTTCTAAGATTGCTCAGATTGTAATTACTCCTTTCTTTAGAGCAGCTTCTTTGATGCTCTTTAACACACACTTACTACTTTTAACCTTAGAAATAGTTTTAGCAAACCTTGCTACACCCAATTTACACCTTGGTAATACATACTGAAAGGTTCATCTGCAGTGTGGTTTGTGACAAAACCAGGAGCATCATGGAGTGACACTTGCAAGAAAGTGATTTTTAATTGTGTAATTGTGGCAAGCTGCAAAATTCCAGTACATGAGAAAAATACTGTAAAACTGATTTGAGACCAAATGAAAAGGAAGCTTAGCTAATGAGATATGTGGTCTGCAAAAAGAATAGCCTACACTGATCATTTGAGTCAGATTACTACTCTAGGAATGCTTCCTCTCACCTAATGAATCTAGGCAGATAAATGAGACAGGAACAATGGGAGAAAATTGCAATTGCTATGGTTGTATCAGCACATAATTTTCTTTACAAGTGTTGAAAAGTCTGTAGAGATTTAAACAGATCAACCTGATGTTATATTTACCTTGCAGCATAATGATGTAGTATTTTTTCCTGCAACTGTTAAATGTTTCTGCATCCATTGTTCTATAACATTCTCAACAAAACCTTGGTTTTCATAGGAAATTCTGCACGGATTGTCACAAGGAAGATTCCTGTGCTTGAGTGAGATGCAGCCATATCTAAACACAACAGCCCTTCCGCTGTAACCGTATAAAGCCTTTATGGGATGAAAGTGAAACTAGTGTGATTTTAGTTAAAACTGCATTAAACAGCAGTAGGTTAAATAAATGTCATAAATGACCCATCAACCTGTGTGCTTCCAGTAAAGTTAATTATTTATAAGATCAGCAATAGCAGAAGATGCTTTCTCAGGTTGAAAGATGAATGTATGCTTACCAGTAGTGTTAGCTTGCACAGTTTTCCTCATCCACTCGTAAGAGCTGTGCCTTTGGCTGCTGGGAGAGATTTGCTGTGTATTAATTGTTTCTACAGGAGGTAACCCCCCAGATCCAGCAGGATGGAGGGTGCTGTAATCAGCAGAACTGTAGGAGACCTGCCCGGGGGACGAGCCGTTGATCTGTGCAGCAGCAACCGTGCTGGAAGGTCCTGGGCCGTAAGCGTTCCAGTCTTCGCGCTGTGGGCCATAGTGAGATCCCCAGGTTCCTGCAGGCTGTCCATGGGTGTCCAGAGTTGGCACATGATGATATCCCATGTAATCTGAATAGGGTGGAGTAGACACAAAGTTTTGCACTGGCAGGTTGCTGCTACCCCTTGCAGGTCCTGGGTACATGCTGGTCTCTTTATCCAAGAGAGGGCTCACGTACATGATTGTCACAGGTTGTAAATACACAACATCTTGTTCTTCAGGATTTTCTTCTGTTGTTTAAAAAGGAATTGTGTTTGGTTTTCTCTAATAATGCCTCTCTGCTTGGAATCTTCTACTTCATCCTCTTTTATTATCAACTGTGTTACCAGGTGCTGGTGGTAATGGTTTACCAAGATCTGGTCTGACGTCAGCCTAACTGCCTGCCTCATAATTACATTTACATTCAAATGAAGGGCTGACCAACCCCACCTTTCTGTTTTCTCATTTAGAGAACTTTTATCTATCCTATTACCCTTCCCTGATATTCAACAGCAGTTCCAGTACTGTAAGATGATGCAACAGTGCTTGTGCTTGTAACTTAGGAAATAGACCTTTTTTTAAGAAAAGACCTAACTAGAACAGCAGTGTTTGATGTTCAAATTATTCTTGTCTGAAACCTTTGTTTTTCTTATTTGTTATCAAGCAGCAAATAAATGTTACTCTCTTAATTTCTCAGATGCTCAAAAGAATTCTGTTTTTACTTCTTAAATTAAGGACACAGTTGATTTGAATAATTGTAAAGCAATGACTTCAGAATACAGGGGATATTGTAAACAGTATATCTTGAATATATAACCATCTCAAAAAAATTTTCTCCTCACTGATGTTTGTAAGTGGTTTTCTGGCATGGGAGAACTTAAGGCTCTAACTCAAACGTACATGTTCACACTCTCTCCATACAGAGGGATTTCCAGAGATCCCTTCATCTGCTGCCCATTGCAAGCTGAAAAATTTTTTAAAGCAGGCAATAAAAGTTCCTAACAAAGGTGGTGCCAGAAGTATGAAGAAAATGACTGTAAGAAATATTGAAAAATAGCCTTTGATGAGGCCCACTAATATTGTGGCTTCTCTTTCAGACTGCAGGCAGCTTTCATGTGCTGAAAGGCTGGGTGTTGTCTTCTGTCCGAATGCTTCGTGGCACCGCTTTCAGTGTGGGACAGGTCAGGTAGGGGAGGAACATCTGGGCTGTCAAGCTTGTGGATCAGAACTGCCCTAATGCTTTTCTGCAGACCGCCTGCCACATGGCTGCTCTGTAGGTCAGTGTCAGTGTTCCCACCGAGTAAAAACATTCTGAAGATGGTTCTGTGTCCTTAATGAGAGACTGAATTTAACATGAGAGAGCTAAGCTGTGTCTTATGATGGGAGGATTGCCTCTATATGGTTACCTAGCTACAATTTGTAGAATGAATTTGATTATTTTTTTATCTTCGAGGGATTTCTTTGCAATGAGCTATTTGTCGAGGGGTATGCTTGCAAAAGAGGTGCAAATTACAATAAGTTGTTTCCCTTTACAAAGGTGTGGTTTTTCTTTCACTGTCCTTTGTATTTTGACACTCTCTGCATTCACGCATCCCTTCTAATTCCAGCACTAAAGGATTTTAAGTGTGTATTAAAGAGAGGAAAGAGATTTCCTCTTCTTTTTTTTTTTTTGGGGGGTGGGTTTGAAGAAAGAACTTTTACTTAAAATTGTAGAAAAAATATTTATACTTCAGTTTGCAATACTAACAGATTTCTTTATTAATCCTTTGGATCCTAAGAATGTTGAGGGAAGTTGCAACGTGGGATAGGGCACAGAAAAAATTAGGCCTTCTGCAAATGGTGTTTCCTTATGAAAACAGATTTGAAAAAGTCAGAATAGACTTTTTCCCTTCATCTTGAATGAAAAGGAATTCTAATACAATTTTGGGGAGCTGACAGACTTTTTAGTACTGCTGTGGGCTAAAAAGAACAAAGAACTCCACTGAGCATCCTCCCAGCTGGATAGGATCTGTTTCCTGTACTGGGAGTATCTGTGGCATCTTTGGCCTATTTGTGAGCGTTGTGCCAGCGGCTGAATTCTGATGAATTGCTGAATGGGATGCAGAGCTGTCAGTCCTGGGTAGATCCATGGGAGGGTGAGGTTTTGTCTCCACTGACTGTATCTGAAATCCGCGGGCATAGTACAGATGAACATTGGTTGCTCCCAGCTTTCTGGTCAGACACATTACGTTGTTTGACTCTGCTCCTGAGCATACCACTTTCACATGTCTGCAGATGACGTTCTAGTTCATACAATGCATTAGATGAAGGTAACATTTTTAATCCCTGGTCTTTCTCTGCCTCTCTGCATACCCCCCACAATTCCACTATCATCCAATCCTATTTTTTTGTATCTCAGACATTTATCCTTTATTCTGTGTGCTTTTATCTTTTGTTTATGCTCCTCCTTTCCCTTTCTTGTTTTGCCTGTTCCATTATCTGAATTTTCCTTAGATCTATTTCGATTCTTTCCAGAACATAATTAGATCAAGATATGCCGATGGCGAATTGCTACACTGATTTGATATCAGCTAACAATAGTCAGCTTTGACTAAGACACTTTGTTTAAAAAGATTAACATAGCAGGATAAGATTGCTGGCTAGGACTGCAGATTTTTAACACTAAAGTGAGAATAAGATAACTAAAATGGCAACATTCAGATGCTCTTCTGCACTCCAACTCTTATGCCTCCCACCTCCGTTCCCACAGAACCATGTCTATAAAAAAAGGAACCATACCTTTGAATGTAGTCTAGTGGTCTGAGGCTAATGAAATTTTAGAGTTGATGTTTTTCTGAGACCTAGTTGACTGTTAATCATAGTCTTCAATCCTAAGAGTCATTTCTGAGCCATGCATGTGTCCTTCCTGCTCAGATCAACATGTCAGTAGCTTCTAAGCCACTTAATCAATGCATCTTTGGTGTATAGTAGGAACTTGTCCAGGAAGACTTAGTGGGCATTGCTGTCAGGAAATAAATAGGTGGGGAGGGGGAAGGTGTGGTGCCCTTGGCTTGTCCACATTTGCACTGTGAGGGCACGGTGAGGAGCTGCTGTTGGTGGAGAAAAGCCTCTGCCACCTCAAAGTATGGAACTGTCATGTTACCACTGTCCCTTTCCTGACTTTTTGGGATGAGGGGAAAGCAGAAGCAGTTCTGAGGTAGTGGGCCAGCCTGCCAGGGTTCTCATCTAAACACAGTGTTGTATTTACACTGTTCCTGCAGTGGGTGATAAAGGCAGAACAGGAAGGGTCTGCGTGGTGTTGGCAGCAAGAGTGCCATGCTCTTTGTAACTCTTCAGAGAGATGGATTGCCTGAATAACTCAGGCTTTCCACTTTCTTCTCTGCCTTTGTTAAATTGCTGTGTATGATGTACCTACTTAGCCAGCAGCCCCAGTGTTTGCTGAACTAACATTGTATATGTGTAAAATGGAATGGACTTTGAGATTTTTGGGGAAGAAAACTTTCTAGTTTTCTAACAAGTGGTTGCCAGAAATCCAGCAGTAACAACAAGCACAGTGATAACCACTGGAACTATCAAACTTTTGTTTGTACAGGCAGTGAGTACTGTGGGATGTGTGCTGTTCTAAAGAGTGTTTCCAAACTGGGTAGTAATAGTATAATCTAATGTGCAATTAAATGTTGTAATGGCAGCTATTATAACTGCAATTTCATGAACTACTGGTAGATTAAAATTGGGCTGAACAACAGTAACCTCTATTAAAGGTGTTTATACCTGTATAATTTTTATTAGGACCCTTTAAACATAAAGGTACCTTTCCTTTTATATGGAGATAAGGAACAAATCTGTCCATCTTTGAAGCTTTAAATTTATATGAAATTCTTGAGGAAAAAAAAAACCCAGGTGAGCTTAGTGTGTCTCATTCTGGCTGAGGTAATAGGAACAGATGTTTGTTTTCTTACCTCCAGGTGACCACTCTAATAGCACACTGGTAACATCAGGCTTAGAAATGCTCCTTGCCCATACCCTTATAACTGCATGCTTGAATTTCAAGGGAATGGCTGGCTAACGACTTTGTGAGCTATATGTATTGCTGTGAGGTTTAATGCAGCACTTTGGAGGTACTGGCGACCCTTTATTCCAGCTGGGCTTTGTACATGCAGCCATTCCTCCTAAAACTAATAGTCAGCTGGATAAATCTTGAGGAAAGGTCAGTCAGTACATGCTGTGCTGTCAACAGAGGTCAGGTGGGTTGGGAAAAACATTCACCTAGTCATGAAGGCAGGCAGATGGTTTTAAAATTTGCAAACACACAGCTAAAGAGGCTGCTTTTGCTTCCACTGAAGCTCCTACATACACAAAGCTTCTGAAAATGTTACTTACCCTTTTTAATTGGGCTAGTTTAATATGCAACACCCTTGCTGGGTTTCATTTTCAGGGCTTGAAATACAGACATGTGCCAAATTTTATCTCCATATTGGCAGATGTGGCACAGCCCAGAGCTGAACAAGCAATGGTAGCTGGACTGTTTTCACTTGCTGCACTGAGATTTTTCTGGGGAAAAAAGCAAAGGGATATATCCTATTTCAGTTCTCTGTGTGCCTCTCTCATCCCTTATCTGTGTGTCTTTGTCATAAGAGATGAGCAGTAGAAATAAAAAACTTCATTTGTCTGTGAAACTTTCCTCAATGGCTTAATTTTTGATTCTATGCTCTGAAGTTTTGGTTGCTAACAGATCTTATTGACAAGTGCCTGGGAGCATGGTGATTGTATTTACCCTTCTGCCTGCACCACTGCTGTTTTTCTAGCTGATGCTGCACTTTATTAGAAGTAGTGACAATATATTTCATGTACCATCTGCACCATTGTTGTATTTGCCAGGAAAGAATGGTCTGGAGCTAAAGGAGGGTCTTACTACATTGAAATCTAAATAATTTAATATCAGCTACAAAATCAATGCCGAGAGTAATTAAGAGTCTGTCTTCCTGCTCAACAAACAGGCTTAATGTGGCAGGGCTTACAGAGCCTGAATGAACTCCAGGTTAAATTGATTCGTTAACACAAATGCTGCAAATGAGCAGCAAATCCTCTATTGACATCTATTTGGTTTCCTTCCAGAGTCATGTAGTGTAGGGCTCCCAGTTACTGGGAGCTAATTTGTGCTGACCAGAGTATATAACAATGGGATTATTGGGTGCTCACCATTGAGTCCCTGAGATGCTCTTTGGTGTGGTCTTTCTTCTGTGAGGTTGCACAGGAGCCTATTGCCTTTAGTGCTTGCCATTCTTGCCATACACATGGTTTATAAACCTGGCAGCCTGGCATTTCTGTTGCACAAATTAACTCTTCTTTCATACTCTGAGATGAGAGAGGTTATTTGCTATATAAAGTCTGTCCTGCCTGAGAGTGACTGTATTTTACTGTGGTTTAGAAAACCAAGAACACACAGGTATGTCTTTCCATTTATTGTGATACCTCTTAGAACAGAGTGTTACAAAATATACAAGACAGTCTTTGTGCTTTTTGAGTATGAAAACAGTTGGCAAACATTTTAATCATGAACTCTGTGCCTGTTCTTTTTACACAGTGAGGTTTGCACACTGTTGTGTCCAGCTGTAACACCCAGCAGTGACTGTGTAAGTTATCTGCAGGGACATGTCACCTCGGTGTATGCTCTGGGTGTAAAAGCTTGGGTTGGAGTAAGCCTGTGGTGCACCAGCAAACTGAATAAGGGGGCCAAAGTAGGAGGTTTTCATTTTTGTTAACATCCAGAATGAATATATTTTTGAATCTGTTCCTTGGGCACATACTTGATGCTCTCTCATATGTATGTTAATAATTGTATAACCCCTAAGCCATTGCAGATACTGCATAGTCAAAGTTTTTGTTTCAGAAATGCATTTTGACTTGTATGGCTTGCTTAGTTGCATGAAATTTTTGTAGAAGGTCCTGTTTGCTATGCCGCTCTTGATCTTTTGTACTGTATAGATCACAATTCTCACTGGGTGATGGGGTTTAAAGGTTAGTGAATTCCTCTGGAAAATTGGATATACCTTGATCGTTCTTTTAATCACAATTAGGATTAAGGGCTTAGATATTCTTGTGATGTAGTCTTAAGGTATGCTTTTCTTCTTCAAGCCACTTTGCTAACAACCAATCAATCTTCACAGCATCTCTGCTTTGGGGTCCCTAGATGTGATAAAACTGATAGGTCCTATGATGTACCCAAAGTGAGGAAGAAAGCAAGTGTTATTCTGAGGACTGGCACCAGTATTTCATGACTCAGTGTTGGATCAGAATACTTTCAGTTGATTTGGCTCTGATTTTGTCTCTTAATTATATACAATGCAGCATCTAAGGAATAGCACTGCACAGGTTTCTCAGAAAAGTAGCTTTCCTTTGTTTCTGGTGGGCAACTGTTTAAAGTATTAAAGCTCACTGAAAATATGTAGTTGAATAGATTGCTGGTAAGTTTTACTAAATAATTGTACTACTTAAAACAATCACTGGCATAACTAGGAGGTTAATAATCTCTAAGGTATTGCCCTAGTTTATAGATACTGCTTTTGGAGCAGTAAAATTTAACCTTTGAACGTGTGCTTCTGCAAATAAAATCCAGCCTTATTTTGTGTACTTAACCACTTCTGATTTGGAACACATAGCAACCTATAGCAAGCATGCTTTCAGCAAACGGGAACAGAAATGAGGCAGATCTTCAAAGTGGTCACTTATCTTCCTCAATAACTCTTCTACATGTAAACAAGATAAACCAGGTCGTTTTTCCAGATCCCCCTCTCTTTGAATGATGTTTAAATAATTTTAAAGAGAAAGAAGTTGTGTTCAGATATATTTCTTTTCTTGAAGGACGTTTTTCTTTTATCTTTTTTTAAATTTTAATTGAAAATTAAACTGTCATAGAAATGAGATTACAATAAGGTAGCTAAAACCTTTGGACCAGTGTTCTGTGCACTTAGCTAGAACTAGGTCCTAAGTTATTGTACATCAGTACAAACCCCAAAGTTTCCTACTGAATTCTTACCTTTGAAAGTCTAAATCTGGAAATTTTTATTGATTTGTCTCTAGTATGCAAACATAATTCTGTTTAATTGGCTGATGTGGGGATGCTTCCCTCCTTAAACGTTTTTCAATCTCTATTCAGTTAAATGTATGTGCACATGTAGGTAAAATATCTCCAGCATTTCCTTCTGTAGACAGAATGGCTGTTCTGTGCATTTCCAAGGGATTCCTCTTTTGGACACATGTAGTGAATATCATTTTTGGGAGACAAGTGGTTTGGTTTGGTTGCAATACTCATCAACATGGCTGGAAAATCACTTTTGCTCCCACATGCTGCTTGTTGTGTTTTTCTTTTCATAAAACATGAAAATCAGGAGGAGTCTTTCTGTTGCTGAACTTTGAATTGAAGTTTCTTCATCTCATTTGTAGTACCTATGTAAAGCCTTCAACTGCTGTTGCCAGCAAGTGGAGCAGCATTGTGAAAGGAAAGTGGGAATTTTACATTGTAGATACCTGTCTATTTCAAGTTTGAATGTTACCCTTATTTAGTAAGAGTCCTTCATGCAACCACAAAATGATAAAATTCAGAAATGGTGGAAACTGCCATCTCTCTGAACCATCCTGGTCTTATTGTTCTCCTGTACTTCTTGTAAGCCTTTTTATCATTGCTCTGGTTTTAAATTGGGTATTGCAATTCAGTACAGGACTAATCATGAAAATCTGCAAGTTCACATGCTAGTGTTGCTGATACCACATTAGCAAATGATTATGGAAAAAATCATTTATTTTAATGTTCTTTATATACAAAGTAATTTTACATTGCCAACACTTTGACCTAATAATAGTACTATTTGTTATAATTCAGGAAAAACCCCAAGAATGTAGTGCCTAAGTGACTTAATGCTCCTAAGTCTTGCTTGCAGTAGTGACAGAGATATTTAGGAGGACACCTTGATGAAAAATAGTAACAACAGGCATCCTAAACTTCTAAATTGCTTTTGACAACAAGAGTATAAATTCCCAAATCACTTGTGTGCTTTAAAAATTTTCCCTCTGCAGACAAGTTACACACATGCCATTGTTAGTCATCTTAGGAAGTAAGTACCCAGATTATTCTTAAGCACTGATTGCCTACTAGATTCTGCTTGGTATGGAAGGGATTAGCACTTTGGGAACTGAGACCCACTTAAAAAATGCTGAGAGCTTATATTTAAGTCAAATATTTGTTTGCTTCGTCTTCCATTAATTTGGCTTCTCAGATATTTTTAATGTCACAATAGCTCTAAAAACTGGATCAAATTTAAAATTAGTTGAATGCAATTGTTGCATCTTTCTCCATGGGCCATGCTGTCTTGTGAAATGCAGTAGTTTTTTTAAAATACCTATGCTCCTTAAAAGGATTCCCCCCTGCTGCTTTTTCTTCTAGGACACAAAACGAGTCTGACATTTTTTTGGTCAAAAATGAACTTGGGCCAAGATTCACAATCCCAGAACACTTCAGAAACATTTATGCTGAGGTTGAAGAGTGCATGTTTATACCAGTGTGTGGAGCATTGGAAATCATACCTGTCAAACCCAGAAAATGCCAAAAAGCTCATCCCTGACCTTTGCCCTTAACATGTAGTGTTGCTTTCCATTCAGTGGGTCAAAACATCTAAACCAGGTTTTCATTTTATCAAGATCCATGTGTAAAGTCTGTGAAAGTGAGATAAGTACATGGGACCTGGGTGGGGATCAAAGGAGAAGGAATATACTCTTTACCTAGGGGCGAGAGGCAGAGCATTTGTGTAGAGCTGTGGGTGTTGCTGCCTCAGTGATGCTGGACTGCCTGTGGCCCGTTTTGTGCTTTGGTTTTCTGTCTGTGGTGTACTGTAGCAAGTGGCTGTACCTGGTCCTCAGCGCTCCTCCCTCCCAGTGCCTCCCCACTGTGCCTTGTGGCACAGACTCTGCACGACTTCCTCTTGCAGAGGCTCCCTGCAACTGGGTCTCCTGGCACACAGCAGTTCCAGCGCCCTTGGGAACTTGCGCTGTCCTTCAGACCTGGCAAGTGGCTCTCAGTTTACTTATGTGCCCAGAACTGTGTCATGCTGGGGACTCCTGCAAAACAGCTACAGCTGTCCTCTCTCTCATATACTGTAGTGCTCCATGTACTGGTAGTTTATAGTGTTCATTCTGCTGTAGGTCTTCAGGCAGCCTTACTGAGAGGCCACTACCTGCTGCAGGTTCCCGTTGTGTTGCAAACCATTCATGGGGAGCGGAGGTGGAGGAGGTGGGAATAAAGAACTGGACATTTCTGAATGAGTCTGTTGGTCGGGAACTGGCATTGGGCTCACTGAGCCAGAGTCACTCTGCATAGATCCGAGATTGCTGCCATCAAAATGTGTCATTTTCTTCTTCATTAATTTTCTTTCTTTGGCTCTGCGATTCTGGAACCAGATTTTCACCTGCAGAGGAGCAGAGGACAATATTTTTTCAGTTGCTAATGGAATGCAGTGTGGTGCTTTATGAATATAGTCAAGGGCCATAGGTAAAATAAATCGAATGAGGACCAGTGAGAAGGGCAGTGGCAAACTGAGACAACATTGTTCTGTTTGTTTTCATACAGTCTTTCCTATCTGGTAATAAAATATTTTTTAATAGCTAGATAAAAAGAGTTTTTAAGTTTTATTTTTAGGAGTTATTTCTTTATTGAATGATCTTTTTAAATTTTTGGTACAAAACCTAACAGAACTCATGAATTGTAGTGATGACCAAAAGAATCTGAGTATCTTTATGTTGAACACTATGCCCTAGCCAGAGCAAGTCAGAACCTGTTACCAGCCTATTGTCTGAGGTACAAAAGCTTTCCTGTTTGGGGCTGCATGTTTAAGGGTATCTCCAATGTTCAGCCAATGGAAATAAAATTCTGAGCAGAATTTCACCAGTGCACTACTCTTGATGCTCAATGTTACTTCAAAATATTGTGTATGTGGTGTCTTAATAGCTAAGTGCCTTATTACATTTACAGATGGAGCCAGAATTGCTGCTGCTTCCCACAGAGTCCACTGCTTTATGCCACAGGCACTGCTCTGTCACAGATGTGTAGTCATCTTTGGGAAGAAATGAAGCAGCTGTTGAAGGGTATGTGATTTTGATGAGGACAGGACAATTGAGGGCACGAGAGGAAGTTGATGAGTAATAATTGAAAATACAGCAGAATGTGTTCAGGTGTGAAAGGGTGAATGTGCTATGGCAGCTGAAATGTCTTTGGATGTGAAGCCCCAAGTTTGCATTGAAAGCAATGCCCGCCAGCTATTTATCCTTGGAGGTGGCTCTGTATTATGTCTGGTCAGTGTGACAAGTCAAGCTGCCTCATTCAGATACATTGTGTTTTCTTGTTGATGTTCAGATGGGAAAGCAAACACTTGACCCAAAGAAAAATCAAGGGTTTGCTGAGAAATACTGACTTGTTTACTTATCCTTTGCTAGAAGCTAGAAAGAGAAGGATGATCAGAAAGGAGGTAAAAGAGGTAACATCTGTGGCTACCAGGTTGTGTTTTAAAAGAAAATCACTGGTCAAGTCCCACAAAACATCTTAAGGAGTCTCTCAGACAGTCTTGGTATACTTATCCGTGAGGCATTACAATTCCCATCTTACAACTGAAGAATTCAGATTCCACGCAAAGCTTGTGGAAATTTGCACTAGCTCTCTGATGCCCCAGGCTATCATTGGAGACATTTGGCAGTTCATTTTGTTGTCTTCATTTCTGGAATATAATCTCAGTACCAGATTATGTGCAATTAAACCAGTCTCTGTAAATGCTGTCAGATCTCTTGCATTCTGACTGTGCTGAATTAATCTAGTTTCACCCATGCATTTGCTAAATGCTTGAAAAGATGAAACAGTCTAAAACCCAAGCTAACATCTGTTTCAGAATTACCTTCTGCACCTGCCTTTGAATTTAGGTTTTTGTTCTGGCTTGTTACTAAGCTAGGGATTCAGGTCTGCAGCAATTTTTCTCTCATCTTTCTTGTTCTTGCCATCTCCTTTACATCTGTATCCTTCCTATATTAGCAATGCTTCATTTTGCTCCACCCTCCACCACCACTCCCCCCACACCCCACCCTTAGATAGTACATCTTTCCTTCCTTGTTTGAACAGTTGTTCTTTGTCCTCTTCCCATGAGATGTTCCTTCCAGTGGCCCAGGTGGGATTTTGGCATAGCCAAGAAAAAAGCTTTTCCAGAAAATGTTTTCATGTCTTAGGCTGAGTGCTGTGGACTTTAGGATAGGACAGTGTGAGCTCAGTCATATTCATACCGTGGGATTGTTTCATTTGAGTGAAAGGGTAATAATGGGAATATAGATTGGGTATTTGTTTCTAAATCTCCCATTTTCAAAACTGACTTCAGGATTTAGGCTTTATGCACTGGAATTAATTTAGTTCATGACATATATTGATGATGAAAAAGAGCAAATATTGCAAAAGCTGTTGTCACACTTCTCCAGTATATGTTGAAGAAATGTATGGTTTTTGTATATCACCACTTCAAATATACTAGCAAAAAGGTTTATCAGGAATTACCATTGACCTGGGAGGTTTCAATAATTATTGTTCACTGTTTACAGAAGCAGAGTCATAATTTTTAAATTCAGTATAATGAAGTCAAGTTATTAAGGGTTTAACAGCCAGCAAAATGACACACTGTATTTTTTTTATACCTGCTTGAAATAATTTTAATCTTCAGTAATGAAACACTTGCATTCAGCAGCAGGTTGAGAAATATTTGTGAAGCAGGCATTTGCTGCTCCATCTCTGTGAGCTCTTTCAGTGTGTGCTGAGAGAGACCGGTTGGATGAACAGTGTGACAACTGGGTGGCTCAGTGCAGCTGTAAAACAATGGTGAATCAGGCATAATCTTTAACGACTGACACTGAATAATAGCTGAGGAAACAGTGCTGTGATGGTTTGCAAACAGAGAAGGCAGAAAACGAGTATATTGTGTCCTGAAATTTCCTCAAGGGAGATCTTTCAGTAAAGCTTTGAATTTAGTTTCACTGCTTACTTTAGTGTACTGCATCAAGAAACTCCCAAGGAAAACTGTTCTGAACTGTTCTGCAAGAGCCAGCTGAAGTGCTTGAGAGCCAGAGGCCATGTGCCTCCGTGGCTTTGGGAGGGGGTGGCACGGGCCTTGCAATTGTGTGATTGAAGAATGGGGCACAGAGTGATTCCAGTGAAAATTATATATATATCTTTTGACCAGAAAGGATTGTGTTTTGATACACATTGTAGGAACAGATGTGGAATTTGGAAGGGGTGGGAGGAAATAGAGGTGGGAGAAAGGAGCAGCAAGTATGTAGGAAATCTTTAACAAGAGGTGAAAGGTAACCACAGAAACAGGTATCTTAACATGTCCTGAACATATTCAAGCTCATCACTTCCATTCTCTGCTAAGACTGTCCATGTTGAAATGGGTTATAGAATTCCCATTGACTCCATCAGAACCAGGACTTCTGCTTTAGAAATTTGAGTGAAAGTTTCTCCCTGCTACCACTACCCCAGTAAAACAGAGAAATCCAGGTCAGGATTTGTTGATATATTTGAAGTCTTGTTTCTCAGAACAGGGCTGTGTGTAAGACTGATGGGTCTTTTTTTCCCCATGTTGTGCCAGAGCTGCTCAGAGCTGAAGTAGCACTGTTGGAGGCTCAGAAATGAGTGCAAACAGGGCTGTCAGCCACTCAGCTGGATAGCTGGAGTTCCTATGCTGCAAAGAGAACCCAGCTGTATCGTCTGTTTATTAGAGGTATTAGCATTTGTGTGTTCTTAACCAGTATGGTTATCTCCTCATCAGCAATAATAAATTAAAAGAAATCCTGAATGGGTGATCCATACTCTACCTGTCTCTCGGAAAGTCTTAGGTTTGCAGCAAGTTCAGACTTCCTCCTGATTGTAATGTATCTGTTGTAATGAAATTCCTTCTCTAATTCTAATCTCTGATGATCTGTGTAAACCACTCGGTACTTCTCTCTTGTTCTTGTTTTACCTGTTTTGAAAGAAGAACACATTGCTTCAAGCTAGAATTTAAGTTTAGTAACACACAATATCTGGCTTTACATTTGAAAATATGTTTGTGGGTATTTTAGGCCTGATTTGCTATGCACTTACCCAGAGTAACTCCCTTGACTGCAGTGGACTTGGTCTTGATTTACAGCACAAGAGGTTCATACCATCAGGTTTTGAGTTTGCTCTTTAGTAAATACATGATAAACTGGCTCTCATATTCCTTATCACTCTCTTGTTATCATTTGGGAAAGGGGAGGCCTTCTTGTGAAGAGCAAGGAGCCAGGAAACCTGGGTTCTGTTCCCAAATCTGATGCAAGCTTCCTGCCTCGCCTGGAATTGCTGTTTCTCTGTCCCCAAAGCTGATACACTGCTATCTGTTTCAGAGGGACATTCTACTGTGTAGGAAATACCCAGAGCTTCCAAAATTCTTCACTTCTCGGTGCTAAAAAAATTAATCCAATATCATGATCGTTACTGTGGCTTGGAGGCTGTGTTTTTCCTTCAAGCCTGGCACAGTCTCTCCACAGGGCATAGCAATATAGATTTGCAGCTGACAGTTAATAAAAAAAGAGAAAATTATAAAATTGAACAAAGGACATCAAACAACAATAGAACTGCAGCATCTGTCCTTTTGCAAGTTGGACTGCTGCATCCTTTCAGCTGCGGGTGCAGCAGACATGGCTCAGCAGTGTCCAGGTGGTTACAGGTAATGGCAAATGATGTGAGCCAGTGTGTACAGATGTAAGTAGCTGCAATGTTACAGGTTCTATACTGGATCATTGCTGTGGACAGTGTGCTGGCAGTAGCAAAACAGAATTGAGAATGGAATGCTGCAGTATGTACTGCTGATCTGCTGATGTATCAGAGACAACACCTGCTTAAAACCAAGGACCCAGAGCCCTAGCCTAAGGTCTTCCTACATTTTTGAAAGATGGAATCCTTGTTGTGTTAACACCAGTGTTACTGTGTTTGCTAACTGTGGTCTTAACATTTTTTTTTGTGTTTGTCTATACTTATATGGACAGTTCTTCACATATATCTCTGTATATTTAGACTGTAAATTATCTGGAAAATTGAATGTATTTTTAGTTGTTTGGGGTTTGAGGTGGGTTTTTTTCAGTGTGTTCCACTGTGGTTGTTAATCTGTGTCCTTGATGATCGCTATAGTAGAATAGCCCCCTTGGATTTAGGTTCTCTCAGGTGACACATGTAACTCAAGGCACAGAGCAGGCAGCAAGGCACAGTTGCTGCAGATTTAGCTGAGCTTCATACAGCAGCTCATGTTTGCTTACGAATCTTTCTGAAAAGAATGTGTGGATGCATCACACTTCAAAAATCAGATTTCTCAAACTGGTAATAATTGTACTCTTAATAAGAGCAGTTAATTTTTGAGAGACTGAAACAGATTTTTCAGGCAATAATTTGGTAAAAGTTTAGTCTGGGTGTAGGTCACCACAGGCACAGAGCAACCAGCCTTCCCCGGACAGGAGAGGATGGCTGGAGGTTTCACGTATCAGTGATATCAAAGGCCTGATTTCTCCCCAGCCCCTCCTTCCAGCTCCCCTTGCTTTTGAAGTTTAAACAGCACCCAAAGGTCAGAATTCAGGATGCAGAACTACAGCTGGATCTTGGAAGTGCTTTATCCCTTAATTCATGATTTTGTTCCATGGGTTAATGGGTTTTTTCCCCGTCTGTGGAGGGAGATGTAATGTCTCTTGTTTTAGTAGCGGAACATATTTAAAACTAACACTGCCTTCCACTTGCTGTATAGACTGCATGGTAATGGCTTGAGAGCTGTGTCACTTTCTTCTCTTTCAGCATCTGACAGTCATTACTTTGCTACTTGTAAGAGTTTTTGCTCACTGAGGTCTTATTTGACTTAGAAGGTTCTTCAGGTTCTCATCCTTTGTCCTGTTTGTATAGATCCCAGATACAGAGTTGTTTAGCACTGGATGTCCGGGTCTGTGCAATGCTGTAAACAAATATTGTTACATCTCTGGTTGTGGTTAGTAGCTGGTTCCCCCTATATGACAGGGTTTCCCTAAGACTTTTCCCAGGATCATAGAACAAGTTCTCTACATCAGAATTTGATCCTTTGGTTTGTGCTCTGCAGTGTTCAACCCTGGGAATGCCTTAATAGTGAGTTTGCATTTCCCAGCTGTCTGGAGGCCACTGGCCTGTTTGCTTAGAATACTTCAGTAGGGAAAATAGGTGTGTGCATGCCTGTGTTCAGTCCTTATGCTGGGGCTTCTGTGTAGTCTGAGCAGAGAAACCCACTTTGACTCAAATCTGTTACTTCCCTGTGAAGAATCTCCTGTGTTGAGCTTCGAAGGGGAAGATCTATAGAACCTTCCTCATTGTGGTAGCATTTCTATCTTTGTGAAAGTGTAGTGAAAGCAGAATTAGCCCAATTATACTTACACTGATAATCAAGTGAAAAGTACTGTTAATTTTACAGTATTATGGTAAGAATTTGAGAGTCTCTAAAGAACAGGAGTTACTCCGTTCATTCCACATAAATACCAGGACATTTGTTTTCATTCATTGGAAGTGTAAATTGTTTGTTTAACATATGGTCACCTGTGGTGCTTTAATGCCTCACTTGATATTTTTTTTTAACGTTTGATCACTCAGGCCCATGGTTTGGTTAGGTTTTTTCCTCCTGAAATGAGAATTTGGGGTCATTCTATGGGACAAAATGTTTAAAATGTTTCCTTGGTCTCCTTTGTGATGTTAAGATGAAGTACACTAAACAGCAACAAGCTGGTCTTACCTTGTACTCTATTCTCATTCAGAGAGGACAAGTATATAACGTTCTTCTATTGCCAAAACAAGGTGGTAAACTTGAAGATAAACCTTCCTCTTTGTGGTTTTAAGTGCTTAAATCTGTATTATCTATAGGAGAGGGTTGGGTTTTTTGCTTTTTAAACTGAAGAAATTAACTGTTTGTGGAAAACAAAACTTTCTCCCATAAAATCTTTTATTTCTGTGCAAGCAACTTTCTGTTTATGTTTGCAGATATGATAATGTCTGATTTCCTTTGGAAGGCAGATAGATAGTTTTCACATCTAATTTATTTCTTTAAGAGAATAATATATAAAAAGTAGAAAAACAAAAGGAGAGCATTTCCTTTGGAAAACTCAACAGGATCTGAGAAATTCTCTGTGATTTGTCGCATAAAACTTGTCTTTAATAATTTGATTTTTGTGTAGAGTAATATCCCCTGTGAGAGACAACAGATAAAGGGAGCTGAGATCTGCCACAGTCTTCTGCAAGGATATTTGTAGTTCTGGCAGAGTCTTGTTTGTCTCTGTTAAGCCTGACATCAGTGAGAGTCTTGATGCCTTTGGTTGCTGGGTTGGCATTAGTCTGCATATGGCATTTCCTCTCAAAGGCAAAGTACACTTTTATTTGCCAAAGTTAACAAACAGCAGCAACAAAACCTATTGCTAAACAGTTTGGGTCTTCAGCTTCTAAATTCCATCTGTTGGGTGGAATAGATCTGTTTTCTGAGCCAAATCTTCCAGACCTTCTACTGTTTTTATTTCCAGTGCTGCATTTTATTTCAAGGAGGGGTATTACCTGAGTAAAATTTGAGGTAGAACTAATAGATTCACACCACAGACAACAGAAGGATGTTCTCAGACTTTGGTAGGAGATAGTGGCAGAATGATGTGATGATAAAAGTTAATTTTTTAATCCAATTCTTGAATAAAATCCTGCTTAGGTGAATGAAATTACCAACGTGTAACTTTCTACAATTTTAATCTTTTGTTAGTGGCAGGTTATGATTTTAATCAGCAGCATAGTGTCAGTTTTATTGGAAATGTGTTCTCTTATGGCCAGTTATGCTAGGGAATTGCAAGTGGTTGGAGAGGTTGTTTGTAATTGGGTGTCATTCAGAAAAATTAAACAAAAGAGCTTTGAACCAGCTACCTTTACAGTATGACTGCCTTTGTGTCCAGGGAGTGGGTTTCCTGGCTGTAGTGAGCTATTTAAGAACAGACAGTTTGGTCAAAAACCTGTTTTGCAAATAGTGACTACTGCAGAGTACTTTAGAGTAACAAGAAATAAGATGTTTCAGAGCTAAAAAACCGTTCATGAGATAGTTTAACAATCCTGTTCTATCACACCCAATTGAGCAATTTTTGTGACTGGCCAAGTTTGGAGTTGGGGGAAGGGAACAGCTTTCCCATTGGTCATAAAATTCACAGAGCATTTCTTCTGAAGACAATAAAGCCAGGAGAAGGCCTCTTTATTTGCTGTGAAAATCATCACCCTTTCCGGCAATATAACTCCTGAAGAAAAGGGGGAGAAGGAAGAGACAAGACTGCATATCAAAGCAAAGCGAAGTGTTGAAAGGGTCTGTTGCCTCAATATGACAGATAGGCCTCAAAACCTCAGACAATGTAGGCCAGGAAAGGGGGGGGGAAAAAACCCAAACCCACCACTGGACCTCACAACTAGTTTACAAAGCAAAATAAATTAGCATTAGAACTAGCCCTGGCCCGTTTTTCAGACCCTCTTAACTTTTCAGGAATATTCTTCCTGCATCATTCATAAAATCTAGAAGCTGCCTACTGTAGAAGATGTCATGTTCTAGAATAGGGTCATATTACTTATGAAGCATTGTAATCTGGATTCTGGTTTGACACTGTTTTAGAGGCAGTTAACGTCTGTACTCTATGGTTGGAAATCAGCTTAAGCCAGCTCAAAATGTGAAGCAGCTCTCTGACCTGAATATATGCTCAGTTCAAATCTGCGTG